>VMDR010005793.1:16766-49247 GCA_007922815.1 Macrotus californicus | reverse complement strand
TTTCAAGAAATATAAAAAAACACACACAAAAAAAATGGTTTGTGCAGTGTGTGGAGAAGGTGCTGTAACTGATCAAACATGTCCAAAGTGGTTTGTGAAATTCTGTGCCGGAGATTTCTCGCTGGATGATGCTCCACAGTCAGATGGACCAGTTGAAGTTGACAGCGAATAAATAGAGACATTAACAGAGAACAATTAACATTATACCATGCAGGAGATAGCAGACATATTCAAAATATCCAAATCAATAAACTTATTGACGAAAATGAAAAATGTGTCTTTTATTTTAGCTGGTTCCACCCACGCAGTCCACCACCTTGCCACAGGTTCTTACCAGTCTGGTTGTCCTGGCTGACTTTTTCCTAAATTCCTTGGTTGTCGGAGTTCCGTGCAGTTTGATTTTCTGGCACTGCTGGTTGCTTATTGATTTTAGATTGGTTGTTATTCTTGTTTGGGTTGTGCAAGGAAGCAAAGGATTTCTACCTATGCCTCCATCTTGGCTGGAACTCCCAAAATGTGTCTTTTATTTTAGAGAAGAAACTAAGTGGACTTTTTTGGTGAACCCAATACATTTGTTGTTTTTGCATTTCAAATACTGTAACAAAATTTAGGATTTTGGATAACAAAATTATGGATTTTCCATATTTCTATGGTATATACAGATACATGCTTACATTTGTAATGTAAGTATGGTAGTATGGAACTGTAGAAAGAGTACAACTTAATCTTCTCTACCACCATCCTGCAAAGTGAGTTTGGGTATCATCTGGAGCCTAGGTTTCCTCACCTGTAATATCAAGAGAGGTGGTTTGGTACTCATCTTACATCTCAATGTTGTTGCAAGGACCAAATTAAATAATATCACCTAAATAAATGAAAGTACTTCATAAAATAAAATGCAAATAGTTTATAATTATTTTATCTATGTAATAGATACTTATCTTTGACTTAGAAAGAAATATTGATGAGGCATACCATATTAAAATATCCAGGTATAAATTTCAAATTCCTTATTACCTGAAAAATGTACTATGCCCTACCCCAGATTGAAAGGAGAGTAAAGGAAATTGAAGCAATCTGTAAATACCCACTCATTCTATTTATCACCAAAAATGCAGCAATAGGGATTGAAACCATAAGGTATTTAAGCAATTTATAGGAACCTTTTAGATTTTAAAATTTGTGTATGTAAGAGGGGTTTAAATAAAGTCCTCACAAAGACACAGTGTTTAGAAAACACAGAATAGGTCCTCCCCCAGGCAGTGGGGCCCGGATTTGGTAGCTGGTACTGAAAGAAAAAGCCCTTGGGTGCATCCTTGCCCTGAGACTGTGCCAGTGGCAGCTGTCACTCAATGGCACTGGATAAAAAAAAAAAAAAAGGAAAGAAAAAGAAAACACAGAATGGCTCAATACAAAGAGCAGATAAAACAATGCCCAAACCAAAAGTCCTTGCAGCCTGGTTCATCTGCCCTAATGCAGCCAGAACCTAGCACAACTCTAGGGTGTCCAACCTGTGGCCCACAGGCTGCATACAGCCCAGAATAGCTATGAATGTGGCCCAACACAAAATCATAACTTTACTTAAAACATTATGAACTATTTTTTGTAATTATGTTCTCAATGTATTTAATGTGTGGCCCAAGAGAAATCTTCTTCCAGTCTGGCCCAGGGATGTCAAAAGGTTGTATACCTTAGTTTTAGTCTAGACTAGACTCAAGAACATACTAGGTACTCTACAATTATGTTATACTAAGATACCTCTTAGCTAGCTATCAACTAATCCCAGATGGAGTCACAAATTTATGATCAAGTGAGGCAGGATGGTGGAAGAATAAATGGAAGCCACACTAACAACCTGCTAGGACCAATCTGAAATTACAACTAATTTCTGGAGAAATCATCAGGAACAAACAACTGAACAAGAGCAAGAGAGAAGCCTTATAGCCTTATAACCTCGGACAACAGAAGAATCAGCTTCAGCCCTAACTGACTGTACCTGTACGACATCACACAAGACATGGTGAATGGAGTGACCCTTGGTCAACCAGATGGAGGGAAGGACCCATCAAAGAATGACCCAACAACAATCAAAACCCAACTACATCTAGAGAGTCAACATAAATGGCACAAAGAGCATCCCAAGAACATTAAGTTCAGGAGATCAAGAGGACTATACCACTGAATCTCACAGTTCTCCTACCATAGAAGTTCACACCATAAACTCAGGGAGTCAAAACAGTTTAAGAACCAGAGGCAAACTAGAAGAGTCTCACAAATAATGGGGAGACAAAGAAACAACCCCCAAAAGGAAGGAAAGGAGGAATCCTCAGAAAGAATATTAAATGAAATAGAGGCAAATCAACTATCAGCTTTGAGTTCAAAACAATGGTTATAAGGAATCTCAGTGAGAATTACCAAAACATAGAAACTATCAAGAGCCAAGAGGAAATGGAGAATACAATTTCTGAATGGAAGAACACAGTAAAAGGAATCAAAGGCAGGCTAGCTAAAACAAAGGATCAAATCAGTGAGCTAGAGGACAAGGTAGAAAAAAACTCCTGGAAAGAGCAAGAAAAGGGAAAAAGACTCATAAAAAACAAAGAGGAGTTATGGGAAATGCAGGACAACATATAACATAATAATATCCATGCAATAGGGATACCAGAAGGAGAAGAGGAGCAAGGGATAGAAAACCTGTTTGAAAAAGTAATGATGGAAAACTTCCCTAATTTGGTAGGAGAAAAAGTCACACAAATCCAGGAAGCAGAGAGGGTTTCAATCAAGAGAAACCCAAAAAGTCCCACTTCAAGACACATCATAATTAAAACGACAAAATTCAAATACAAAGAGAGAGTCTTAAAGTCATCAAGGGAGAAACAGGAAGTAACATACAAACGAGCCCGGATAAGGCTAGCAGCTGATGTTTCCAACAGAAACGTTCCAAGCCAGAAGGGAATGGCAAGAAATATTCCAAGTAATGAAAAGCAAAGGCATGAAACCAAGACTACTCTACCCAGCAAGGCTCTCAATTAAAATAGAAGGCCAAATAAGGAGTTTCCCAGACAAAAGTAGGCTGAAAGAATACACCTCCACCAAACTGGCACTGCAAGGTATGCTAAATGGACTGCTATAAGAAAAGGGAAAAAGAATGAGAGAGGAACACAGATATGAAGGGAGGAAAATGGCAATAAATAAGTACCTATCAAAAATAACCTTAAATGTAAATGGATTAAATGCTCCAATCAAAAGACATAGGGTAGCTGAATGAATTGAAAGACAAGATCCACATATATACTGTCTATAAGAGACTCACCTCAGAAGAAAAGATCTATACTGGCTGAAAGTAAAGGGATGAAAAAAAATATTCCAAGCAAATGGACATAACAAAAAAAAAAAAGCTGGGGTAGCAATACTTATATCAGACAACATAGACTTCAAAACAAAGGCCATAAAAAGAGACACAGAAGGACACTTCATAATACTCAAGGGAAGAATCCATCAAGAAGACATAAACATTGTAAACATATATGCACCCAACATTGGAGCACCCAAATATATAAGGAAAATCTTGGAGGACTTCAAGAAAGCTATAGACGACAACACACTTATACTGGGGGATTTTAACACCTCACTGTCAAAAATGGATAGATATTCCAAACAAAATATCAACAAGGATATTGCAGCATTGAACACTGCCCTAGATCAAATGGTATAGCACCTTTCATTCCAAAGAAGGAAAATACACATTCTTTTCAAATGCATGTGGAACATTTTCAAAGATAGACCACATGGTAGGACACAAAAAAAGCCTCAACAAACTCAAGAAAATTGAAATCACATCAAGTATTTTCTCAGATGACAAGGGCCTGAAACTAGAAACCAACCTCAAGGAAAAAACTAAAAAATAGTCAAATTCATGGAGATTAAATACCATGCTATTAAACAATGTATGGGTTAAGAAAGAGATCAAGGAAGAAATCAAAAAGTTTCTGGAAACAAATTAAAATGAACTCACAACAGTCCAAAACTTCTAGGACACAGTGAAGGCAGTCCTGAGAGGGAAATTCATAGCAATACAGGCCTACCTAAAAAAGATAGAACCATTTCAAATAAACAACAAAACCCTACATCTACAGGAACTGAAAGAACAACAACAAGCAAAGCCCAGAGCGAGTATATGGAAAGGAATAACCAAGATCAGAGCAGAATTAAATGACACAGAGACTAAAATAACAATTCTAAGGATCAATAAATCCAGGAGCTAGTTCTTTGAAAAGATAAACAAAATCAACAAGCCTTTAAGCAGACTCATCAAGAAAAAAAGAGAGAGACCCAAATAAACACAATCATAAATGAAAGAGGAGAAATTACAACTGATACCACAATAATAAAAAGGATTGTAAGAAATTATTATGAACAACTATATGCCAAGAAATTTCAAAACCTGAGTGAAATGGACAAATTTCTAAAAACATAATCTTCCAAAACTGAATCAAGAAGAAGCAGAAAGCCTGAACAGATAGATAACAGTGAGTGAAATCAAAGCAGTAATCAAAAACCACCTGTCAGCACACAAAAGCCATGGACCAGACAGTTTCATAAGAGAATTTTACAAAACATTTAAGGAAGAGCTAACCCCTATTCTTCTCATACTACTCAAAAAATCCAAGAAGAGGGAAGACACCTAAACTTTTTATGAGGCCAGCATCATCCTAATCCAAAAACCAGATAAAAACACAACAGAGAAAGAAAACTACAGGCCAATATCATTGATGAACATAGACACTAAAATCTTCAACAGAATATTGGCAAACCACATCCAGCAATACATTAAGAAGATCATACACCATGATCAAGTGGGATTCTTTCCAGGGGTGCAAGAATGGTACAATATTTGCAAATCAATAAGTGTAACATATCACATTAAAAAAAAGAAAAAAATCACATGATCATATCAATAGATGAAAAATCATTTGATAAAGTACAGCACCCATTTATAATAAAAACACTCAGCAAAGTGGGAAAGAGGGAGCATGCCTCAACATAATAAAGGCCACATTGAGAAACCTACAGCCAACATCATACTCAATGTGCAAAAACCAAAAGCTTTCCCACTAAGTCAGGAACAAGCCAAGGATGTCCCCTTTCACCACTTCTTTCAACCTAGTATTGGAAGTACTAGCCACAGTGATCAGACAAGCAAAAGAAATAAAAGTCATCTAAATTGGAAAGGAGGAAGCAAAATTGTCATTGTTTGCAGATGACATGATAGTGTACATAGAAAATCCTATAGACTCCACCAAAAAACTACTCAAGCTAATAAGTGAATTTGGCAAATAGCCAGATACAAAGTCAATATTCAGAAATTGAAGGCATTTTTGAACACCAGCAATGAAATATCAGAAACAGAAATCAGGGGGGGGAAATCCCACTTGATAGAGCAACAAGAAAAATAAAGTACCTTGGAATAAACCTAACCAAGGAGGTAAAAGACGTGTACTCAGAAAACTATACAACTCTGGAGAAAGAAAATGAGTGGATTAAAAAAAACAACAACAACTGCGGTACATTTACAAAGTGGAATACTACACAACAGAAAGAAGAAGCTCCTACCTTTCATGTCAGCGTGAATGGAACTGGAAAGCATTATGCTAAGTGAAATAAGCCAGGTGGTGAAAGACAAATATCTCCTGGATTATCCTGGATGGATAAAAGACTTATATATAAGTCATGACACCATAGAAGTCCTAGAGGAGAACATAGGTGAAAAAATCTCAGATATTCCATGCAGCAATATTTTCACTGATATGTCCTCTAGAGCAAGAGATATAAGGAAAGAAAAAACAAATGGGACTCCATCAAAATAAAAAGCTTCTGCATGCTTAAAGAGAACATCAGCAAAATGAAAAGGGAACCAACTGTATGGGAAAATATATTTGCAAATGTTACCTCAAACAAGGGTTTGATCTCCAAAATACAAAAAAGAACTCATATGACTCTACTCTAGGAAGAAAAACAACCCAATTTAATTATGAGGAAAGGACCTGAAGAGACACTTCTCCAAAGAGGTCATACAGAGGGCCCAGAGATATGTGAAAGGATGCTCAGCATCACTAGCCATCAGAAAGATGCAAATTAAAACCACAATGAGATACCACTTCACCCTGGTCAGAATGACCATCATAAACAAATCAACAAACAACAAGTGCTGACAAGGTTTTAGAGAAAAGGGAACCCTAGTACATTCTTGGTGGGAATGCAGACTGGTGCAGCTATTGTAGAAAACAGTATGGAACTTCAAATCTCAGAAAACTAAAAATGGAACTGCCTTTTGACCTGGCAATTCCACTGCCGGGATTATACCCTAAGAATCCTGAAACACCAATTCAAAAGAACCTATGCACCCCCATGTCCATAGCAGCACAATTTACAATAGCCAAGTGATGGAAGCAACCTAAGTGCACATCAGTCAATGAGTGGATCTCAAAACTATGGTACATTTACACAATGGAATTCTACGCAGCAGAGAGAAAGAAGGAGCTCCTACCCTTCGCAACAGCATGGATGGATCTGAAGAGCATTATGCTAAGTGAAGTAAGCCAGGGAGTAAAAGGCAAATACCATATGATCTCACCTATAAGTGGAACCTAATCAACAAAACAAATAAGCAAACAACATAGACATTGAAATAAAGAATAAACTGCCCTGGCTGGTGTGGCTCAGTGGATTGATTGCCGGCCTATGAACCAAATGGTCACTGGTTCGATTTCCAGCCAGGTACATGCCTGGGTTGTGGGCCGGATCCCCAGCTGGGGGCACTTGAGAAGCAACCACACATTGATGTTTCTCTCCCTTTTTTTCTCCCTCCCTTCCTCTCTCTCTAAAAATAAATAAATAACATCTTAAAAAAAAAAAAGACCAAACTGACAGAAACCAGAGGGGAGGTAGGAGGGGGTGATAGGGGAAAAGGGGGAAGGGTCTCAAGGAACAAGTATAAAGGACACATGGACAAAGCAACAGGGGGGTAGGGTCGAGGGTGGGAGAGGCAATGGCTGGGGTAGGGGGAAGTAGTGGGGGGAAATGGAGACAACTGTATTTGGACAACAATAAGAAAAAGAGAGAGGAGAAAACAATTTCAGGATCAACATACTTGCCTTCAAGAATAAAGTACTGTAAATTTCACAAGATAAAAAAAGGCAAGTCTTTCTTGTTACTGATGTAGCCCCAGATAACTTATTAACTGCTCAGTAAGAATCTATTAAATAAATGAACAACTACTATATGCCACATTTTATGTAACCTGATTAAGATGGTCTTTTATACTTAGTATTTATAATATGAGGTGGCCAGAGGAAGACTTATAATAGGACAATGGGACAAGTGCCATGTAATGAAGAAAGTGCTCTGAGAACATAAAATATCGATATGTTACATCAATTGTACATTACAATCACCTGGAGATCTTTTGAAGCAATAGCTGTGTCTCAGATCTAATAAATCAGAGAATGGGCTTGGACATCAGTATTTTTTAAACTCCCTCTAGGTGATTTTACTGTGTATCTAGCATTGAGAATCATGGCAAAAGAAGTTTAAAAAAAAGTAATTATAACAAGAGGTAAAGGAGTTAGGAAAGAATTTTTTCCCAGATGAGGTGTTATTTACACTAAGCCTGTTTGTCCCTGTGATCCAACGAGCCCCGAAAAAATGCTAAGATTTCTTCCCCTTCCCAATTTCCAACAGATTATCTCTTCTCCAGGGACTATAAGGACTAGTTCCTCCCACAAAATGTTCTTCCAGACCCTTTGAAGTTTCTAAGGCCCAAGGATTTAAAGAGGCCTCAGAGAATCCAAATCACATTTCATTGGAGAGTAAGATTCAGAATCTCAATATGAAGCAAGGCTGGAAGAAAGGCAAGCACTAGGACCTTGTGAATCTCAAGTGGGTGAACTGACTTATATTGGCTAATTTTCTTTACTTTGGGAGTTTTTCACATGTACTCATACTCAAGAGTGTGTGGTTTCATGATTGAATGAAGACTGGCATGATCTAAGAAGACATTATCTTCATCTTTTTCATTAAGTTTCAATCATGATCACAGTTATGGTAACTTATACTCTTTTTTTTTATTGTAAGTAAACTACCTGGTGTACCACTTTAGGAAACAAAATGATGGAGTTGTGGAGTTCCAGCCAAGATGGAGGTGTAGGTAGAAACCCTTCACTTCCTCACAGAATCAAAAGGAGGATAACAACCATTTCAAAATCAATATACCACCAGAAGTGCCAGAAAATCAAACTGCATGGAACTCCAACAACCGCAGAATAAAAGAAATAGTCAAACAGAACAACCAGACTGGTAAGATGGTGGACAGAGACCACCTGAGCCAAGGCAGACGACCGGGCAGGCAGGACTAGCTGCGATGAAGCAGCGGGCTGCGCGGGCAGGGTTGACTTAAGGGGAAACTGAGACTCAGAGCTGGCTGTGGACTGCAACAGTTGCCGAAGTGGAAGAAACTCCCAGGCTCACAGGAGAGTTCATTGGAAAGTGGGCTAGAGACGAGCAGGGGAGCTGCATTGTTCCCTCTTTGGCCTCTCTCTCCTACACAGGCAGCACCACAGCACTGCAAGGAGGGTTTCCCTGCCCCCTTACAACTTGGCAGGTGCCCTGAACAAAGAAACATGGTCCAAATGAAAGAACAGAGCAAAACTTCAGAAAAAGAACTAAGCCATGAGGAGATAGCCAACCTATCTGACAGAGAATTTAAAGCCCTGGTAATCAAAACATTCACAGAATTGATTGAGCTTGGTCAAAAAATAAAAGATACACAAAGTGAAATAAAGCAAAATATTCAGGGAACCAACAGTGACAGGAAGGAAACTAGGACTCAAATCAACAATTTGGAACAAAAGGAAGAAATAAACATCCAACCAATGGAGCACATGGAAGAACACAGTGAAGAAACAAGAATTCAAAAAAACGAGGAGAGACTTTTGAACCTCTGGGACAACTTGAAACATTCCAATATCCAAATTACAGGGATGCCAGAAGGAGAAGAACAACAGCAAGAAATTGAAAACTTATTTGAACAAATAATGAAGGAAAACTTCCCCAATCTGGAAAAGGAAAGACTTACAGGAAGCCCAGAGAGTCCCAAAGAAGTTGGACCCAAAGAAAAACACACCAAGACAAATCATCATTAAGTTACCCAAGATTAAAGACAAAAAGAGAATCTTAAAAGCAGCAAGAGAAAAGAGTTACCTACAAAGGAGTGCCCATAAGACTATCAGCTGATTGCTCAAAACAAACCTTGCAGGCAAGAAGGGGCTGGAAAGAAGTATTTGAATTCATGAAAGGCAAAGACCTACATCCAAGATGACTCTATCCAGCAAAGCCATCATTTAGAATGAAGGGCAGATAAAGTGTTTCCCAGATAAGGTAAAGTTAAAGGAGTTCATCATCACCAAGGCATTATTATATGATATGTTAAAGGGACTTATCTAAGAAAAAAAAGTTCAAAAATATGAACAGTAAAATGACAACAAACTCATAACTATCAACAAATGAACTAAAAGAAAAGAAAAACAATGAAAACAAAAACTAAGCAGGAACAGACAACTAGAACAGGAACAGAATCAGAGAAATGGACATCACATGGAGGGTTTTCAGTGGGGAGAGGGAGGGGAGGATGGGGGAAAAGGTACAGAGAAGAAGAAGCATAATTGGTAGGCATTAAATAGATGGGGAGAGGTAAAAAATTGGTATAGGAAACAGAGAACTCAAAGAACTTATATGTACAACCCATGGACATGAACTAAGGAAGGTGAATGCTAGAGGGTTGGGGGTGCAGGGTAGAGGGGAGATAAAGGGGGAAAAATTGGGGAAACTGTAATAGCATAATCAATAAAATATACTTTAAAAAAAGAGAAAATAATAGAGTTCTTTATTTTATTATCCCGACCTTCCAATCACATTATAATCAATATCAAAATTTTTGATGCCAAAAAGTACTCATTGTGCCCTGACCAGTGTGGCTCAGTTAGTTGGGCATTGTCCCGCAAAGCAAAAGGTAGCCAGTTCAATTCCCAGTCAGGGCACATGCCTGGGTTGTGGGTTCAGTCCCCAATAGGGGCACCTACAAGAGGCAACCAATGTATATTTCTCTCTCGCACCAATGTTTCTCTCCCGCTCTTTCTCCCTGCCTTCCCCCTCTCTAAATTAATTAATTTTTAGAAAGTATTCATTGTAATGGATCTCCTTTTAAAAATACTGTGCTTCAGTCCTATGGCATCAGAAGTTTTTAAGGCTCTTCTTAAAACTACTGAAAGCTATATAGAAAAATATTTGGTACTAATGCGTAGAATAAAAACCAAAGCCCTAAGCTCTTTTGTAGAGGAAAGAGCGCTCTGGAACTGAAACTCTAATTGCAGTTCTTCCAGGAGCTACATGCATAAGGTTGAACAAGCCATTCTCTAGTACCTGTAAAATGAAGTAGTCAGGTTGATGATGTTAAAAGAGCATTTTCCATACTCACATTCTGTTCTATGTTAAATTCAACATATTGACAATTTCCAAATGCATTCAAGGCAGACAGAAAATATCCTAAGGTAAGAATAAGCCAAGCCTCCCCCTAATGCTTTCAACCTTTGTTTACAGATTCCAATATTGAAAATCATTTGAAGTTTGATCTCACCACCACCACCACCACCTTTGGATAGGGCCTTGCATGTGTCACTCTGAGTCTCTCAGCACCAAGGCGGTTCTATCCTGACCAAGTTCTAAAGAATCCTGGAAGGTTTTTTACATATATAATACATACTCACATTTGTAATATATATACTTACCACTTTTTATGAGCATTGGAAGCCTGTATGGACTTTATTGGTCCCTAGAGACTTTTTCCTGCACAGATACTGCTCATCTAAATGAGAGAGCCATAGCTCAGTTCTCTGCAGAAATAAGGCTGTGCATGGGCAAAATGGAGGGGCTTCTAGGTGGAAGCAACATACAAAAGTGGCTGTCATTACTGTTTTATGTCTTATACTTATTCGAGGACTATAAATCAATGAAAAAAAGGCATATGAATAGAGTGACAGGACAGGTCAGTCCTAAAGACAGTTATACCTTCAGACCCATCATCAATGGAGCCGACAAGTGTATTTAATTCAACTGTACACTTACAGACCTAACAGAGCCTGAAAAAATTCATGACCACTCTTGCCTGTGTAAACTCAAAAAAAGGTGCTTCTGGGGTAGCATAAACTCCTCTCTCTATCCCTGTATATTTCATGGACCCTTCTTTCATATTAACAAGATTGTGGATATCACCTGCAGGATCCCTAAGCCCTTTACTACATGCCCTTTGTGGCCAGGTGCTTAAGGATCCAAAAACTTGTACAAAACCAGTTGAATAGAAAAGGAATTTAACATGCATTTAATCAGCACCACAAATTATATTATTAAACCAACCCAGGGTATGAGTGATGGCAGGTCCAAAGGAGAATTAAAACCATCCAAATCTTCCTCATAGCTGAGAAGGACCACAAAGGACCTAACTGATTGTAAGATTAGAAATTACATTCTAAATTTCCCATCTGGAGGCATGTTTGTTTCTTGCTGTGTAAGTTTGCTCCTGAGTTCTTCAATGGTCTGTTTTGAAAGGATGAGACTGACTGAAACAAATGCCTCTATCTTAGGACTTAAAAAAAAAAAAATCACTGAAAACAATGTAGGATATAAATGTCTGTGCCCACAGCCAAGATAAAAAATGCAAAGTCTGGGCCACCTTGCCTTTAATTTTCTAACTGCTGTTTTGTAAGGCTGTGTCATGCTTCTCAGTTCAAACACGCTTTGGCTCTTTATTATTCATGGACCTTTTTCTCAGTCAGTGGTGTTGAATAATAAAACAGCCCAGGATCAAATGGGCCAATTCTCCACGCCTGACACCAACTGCTACTGTTCGCTGGGCTCTGCCAAGCGTTGCCTCTGATAATGAGTGGGATTTGGTTAAACAGTAAATTAATGAATAATGAAATATCCAGGTTGATCAGTTAGAGAGCACGCTTGCTTTGCCCTGGGCTAAACGCTTGGGGCAGAAATTACTCTCAAACGGCACTTGCCTGGCTGCTGGTCTGGATAACTATTTTACAGCCTATTGCTTGACAGAATGCTGGGGAGGGGGGATCAGCGGGGGAGAGAAAAAGAAGGACAGAGTTATTAACAGGAAAAAAAGAAAGAAAGAATAACCTAGTTATCACCTTGTAGGTTTCTAAACTGCATATGTAAGAACAAAGTCACAAATATGATCTAGAGCAGTCAGGATTCCAAAATGTCTAACACATGTTTAACATCAAGGAGAAATGATGAATGAGAACACTCTTCTGCCTGTGCCTATGCACATATGTGACTAAATGTAGGACAATTCAACTGCAAACTCATGTTTCTACATGGATGTTAGAGTGATGACATGCAGGGAAGCCATCGGTGTCCAGTTGACAGGAAAACACTACTTTCAATTTAAAGTTTCGTTCTCCGGTTCTTAGACACACCCCTTCTACAAATTTGAGAAGATTAAAAATAGGACAAGTTTTCCAAATCATCATTGCCATTGAGGTTCCAAGAGATAGATATATAGATAGAGACATAGACACAGATACTGTCTCATTTTTTCAACTTTAACATCACCCAAGAGTTTTAAATTGTTATGTAGTTTCACACACACACAGTTTGGCTCATTTAAGATCAGATGCATATCCTCTACAAGAAGCAAGCTTTAGATCATAAAAAATCCACAGCAAAGTACCATGAGGACAACATATACTGACAAAACATGTTATTTCACTCTTGACATTTGTTTTGGAGACACATTTCTCTAAATGGTTACCTCCGGACTACTTCTTTCAGAACTTCAATGGCATCAAGATGGGTGGGTTTCACAGCTTCATACACTGGAACCTGAAATATTTTTCAATAAATTGACTAAGGTGTATTTTGTGTTTTGGCAAGTTGCTTGGGTCTCGTTTGATTTTAGTTTGTTATTAGGTGGAAGAGAAAGAAGAGCCTTCACAAAAGTTGGGGGAGAGTGAGAATGTATTCAGGCACCGAATTTAATAGTCCTCACAGCTGGAAGTAAACACAACGAGGCTGGAATGAGGTAGACATGATCTTCTGTTCCTGGTGTAGAGGTGGCAAATGCTAGGAGTCTAAAAAAACTGCCCACAATCTAATAAGGAAAGGAGCAAGATGAAGTACCTGTAGCTTCAGCACCCATGATTCCCACCCAGTGTTCCCCAGGGCCAGCAAAGCAGCAGGGCCCAGTGGCTGTTGCTTCCTCCGTTTCATTGTGCAAAATAGCACCATAGACAAAGTTTTCACCTCTCCATACTGGCACCCAAACCGCTCTCCCACAAGAAAAAATAAAAAACTCTAATTGTCTTTATTACTTTCAGACATTGGCCACCAAACCCAGATGTTCACTATTGAGAATTAAAGGAAGGGGAAAAGGTCACAGGGACCCAGATCAGCTTGATCCTTCTTTGGATTATTTGGCCCCTTTTCTGGAATGACCCTTATCTTTGAAGAAGAAAAAAGTATTTAGATTGAACATAGAAATGAATAAATCACTGTGGGTCCATTTTTTTAGATAGGGCTCCCACCCTGGAAACCATCCATAAAAAAAGGGAACTGTACTCTGCCTCAAATCTTGGAGGTTTCCTGTCTTTAAAAATCTCTGGCCAAAATAATTCTATCTTGAAAGCAAGAGTACTAATATCCAAGAAATGAAAAATCTTTTCTTCCTTCCTTAACACATAGGACTCTCATGACAAAAAAAAAATTCAAGGGTAAATGTTGTTTCATTGTGATGTGTTGGGGAGCTCCCATATTATGATAGTGTGTGTATGTGCGTAAACAGCCCTAACTACAACCTCCACCAAAAAAGGTCTCTCAACTAGTTTCCTGGTAGAATCATTTACCTAGAAGGATAACATACACAAAATTCATTCTGGTCCAAGATAGATACTAACATCACAATTAGTGATGGCACTTTTGGAGGGGAGGGTACAGGATGAGGGGTGGCTGGCTAATAGGTCACTGAGCTTTGATTTGGTTTTATGCTTGTTTTGTTTGTACTGACTGGGATTTCCCAAACCATTTAGACTACCCTTCTCACCCCTTTCTAAACCTAGAACTGTCGACATATTAGCAGAAACATCTACCTCTGTGTATAAACTATCAAAAATCCTACTTCCTTGGAATCTTGGATTAGTTACCCTCACTTTGCCCACTTGAACAGCCACAAGACTTTACTCATAACTGGGTGTTTCCCAGCTGCCTGCCTCTAACTGCACATCCTGATGCAGAGTTCTGGAGCTTAGAACTAACTGGGCTGACCTGACCCTCCACCTCAGTCTACATATGCAGGTCTGATTTGGGTCCTAGTTTCCACGCCTGAAAGACTTGCAAGCCCAGACCCAGTCAAGCTCCCCATTCCACATCTCTGTTTCCCACTGCTCACGTGCCTCCTTTTCTCCAGCCATTTGATAAACGTGCAAGTCAGAACATTTGGCTGTCCCAGAGGACAGACTCTGACCTCCCCAAAATATCCTACGCACATATGTCAAGACCGTGCCCCCCTCCCAGTTAAGTGCATTGGCTAATGACATCTGACAGCCACATCCTTGAAATGTTTGCTAATATCTCCGTGAGCAGGCACGTCCAGGACGTTAACTGGTGGTCAAGTCACAGATGACTGCCAGAGCTGCCCTCCGTGAGGCCTGGGCACGTCACGCTTTGCTAAGTCCATTGGCTATTATGCTGCTTTAATTTTGTTTTTAAAGAACATTTTTATGCAGAGGCCTCTCCTGGCAGCAGGTGTGACCCCTTTTGGGGGTTTGGACCCCTCTCCCCAGAGTTACAGCTCCAGAAGGCTGCAAGTCTTGAACGAGAAGAAAAAGGTGGGGGGCAGAAGTAGGGTAGGCAGGAACCAATAGAGTTCGAACAAGTGGCAAAAAGTCTCGGCCTGACCTTGCTAGCTTCTGACCAGCGTGGAACGTGCTGAACTTGTGTGACAAAATTGCTCCCTCACTCTCAGCATAAACAGCTTGCCCACGTGGCAGTAGTTTGCGACTCTGTGCCTTGACCCCAGAGCTCAAAGTAGAAACCCCGTGGGGAGAGCAGGACGAGCCCTAGGCCATCTCCGCGGCTAGAATTGTCCCCCAGGCGCTGCGGAGCGTGCGCGCGCCCGCGGCCATGCGCGCTTGTTGAACCCTGCCCTGCAACCTCGAGAGCGCGCCCAAACGCGGGGAGCGGCTCCGTGTGCGTGTGCTCCGCGCCAGCAGGGGAGGCGCACTCGTGGTAGGTGCGTTCCCAGACACTGCCAGGGTGTGAGTGTCACCGTGCTCAGCCATCAATGCAGTGCTATCTGTACCTGCCTTTGGAAAACATGGGGCAAAGGCGGTAGGAGTGCGCTAACCTGTGACCTGGAGGAGGGGCAAGGAGGGTCTCGAAGGGAAAAAGTGGACCCGGGGAGACGTTTAACTGACCTCATCCTAAGAAAGCTTTGAGGTTGTTTATGAGGCCGGTTTTTAAAACAGTGGCGGCCAGAGAAATGAAAAAGGAGTTCACCCCAAGCGATGGAGAAAGCATAGTTTCAAGAATGCTGTATCTGACGACAAATCAATGTGGAGATTGTGATGGGAAATATGGACAACGTGAGTTTGCGGTAGAAACAAGGAAGCAAAGTCAAGAAGGAAAAATGAGTTTTCCCCTTCTGATTTCGCCCCACCCCCTCGCCTCGCAATTCCTCCGTTCCCCAGGAGTCCACGATTTCAGTGGGGAAGCTGGGGAGGGGGAGCACTCCCTGTCACTGGTCGGTCCGCCAGGGTCTTCCTTAAGTTAAATGAGACTCGTTGGAGTGCGAAGGTATACATGTAAATAAACAACCTGGAAGATTTATTGGAAGGAGTTCAGCTTTATAGGACTGTATTTATAGAGCCAGGGTTGGCTCACTCATAAATAGATTAATGGGAAGCTAAAATTAATGGACTTGTGAGCTGCACGTTTAATTTCTGAGGTTTCAACATGACAGACAACCGCCCTCGAAGCCCAAGCTTGGAAGGCAGATTGTGTCGGGGAGTCGAGAGGCCCCTCAAGAAGGTACAGGTCCCTTTGGGCCGGCATTTCTCTGGTGGCTCTAAGCTCAGGTTGCCCGAGTCCCTAGGAAGAGACCTCACGGGGCTGTTATTTGCAAATGAAGAAAAAGAAAGTGGCCTCATAAAGAAATAATAGGGTCTTCCTCCTAGCATTGTTTTTAATCAGGGCCCTTAAGTCGCTAATACTGGTGTGCAGGCCTCTGGAGCACTGTAAACCGGCTCACGAGAGCCAGGCAGGCAGGGGCAGCAGCAACACCTCCTCCAAGGTCACGTAGTGTCCCTGTGCTGAGCCAGTGGTCAGGGTCCATGTCCTAGCCGTTCCAGCTGCGGCTCTTTCTTCACTCCCTCTGCAGCCTGGTTAAGACAGCAACAAAGAGGCTGAGGAGCTGTGACAGGCAGCCCAGGGCCATTTTGTTAGCCAAGGCTGTCTCAGGCTTTCCTACCCCTTTCCCATTTTTTTCCTTTCAGCTGTTTTCTCCAGTTCCCCTCGCTCCCACATTCAGGTCCTTCAGGACCTTGAGTTTTACCTAGTAATGGTGATTATCTCAGATCCTCTGCTTGTCCAGTGGTGGTAGGAAGGGGGCAGTCTATAATTTACCTGTGGGATAATAGATGGCAGATCTGTTTCTCCAGAGCTAGAACTAACCCTTCTGTAGAAAAATTTGCCATAGGACATGGAAATTACTCACCATCCCTCTGTATAATCCCAGTGGCAACCAAACCATCATTCTCCAAAAAGCAAATAAAAAGGACACTCAATGTAATACAGTTGAGCTAGAAGACAAATACTTACACCTATTTTCTTTCTAGATGAATGGATTGCATACCCTCTTAATTATACTTCCCTTGGTTTTCTTCCCTTCAACTTGCTTTCCTTTTGGGGAAGGTGAGGGGACTTTTCTTTGATTCAATCTCTTATAGTTCTAGCCATGATATGTACCCTCTTTTTAATTAATAAGGAAGCCATGAAATGGGAAATCTCACATAAAGCAAATTACATTGTCCCTTCTGTCTTTCCCAACAGGGAAGTCCAATTGGGAATGATTACCTGAAAAACAGAAAATTGGTATAGAAGGCATATTATTAAGTAACTGTGCCTCAACAATATGTTAAGTACTCTCATAATCTGGGGTTATCAAGATTTAACTTTGCCGATTATCCTCAGATGGATATACATATTGCTGTTTCTGCTTTTGATAAACTGGCTAATGTTATTGTTGGAGAGGACCTAAGGAGGCCCACCTTTTATAGATAATGACCTTGAGTTACAAAAAGAAAGAATGACTCGTCCAAACTGTGTAACATCTTGGACAACTTTATTTTCCTAGCCTCAGGGAAGACGCCCAAGCCTTGGGATGAAATGCAGATTGAGATGTTTGATCACTGCAGCCCATTAACCCAAATGAGAAAAGCTCTGGCTTCTCTAAGCAGCCTCTGAACCTAAGCTGAGAGCCAGCCTCCTAAGGCAGCTATGCCTTTCCTCTTCTGGGTCAAGGGAGCTTTTCCTCATTTGTTTATGGAGGGCCTTGCACTGCTGGTGAGGTCAGGACTGGGTTCAATCCTGAAGTGAGCCAGCTGGCTCCTCCAGATCCCAAAGTTTGGGGTGCAGCATCTCTCACGAACTATCTCCTTTAAGGAACCCTGTGCCAGAACACTATACCACTAGCAGTGGGGAGGGAAGCATCATCTTTGGCTCGCATCCAGAGCCCTTTAGTTACCGGGACATGTAACTAAATTTACTTACTGGGAAGTAAATTTGATGCCTCATTTCTTAAAAGGGCAAAATAAAGCAAGTGATAAACATGAGCTTTTATTGTGAATCTGGTTAGAAATAGGAGTGTCTGGATTTCTTTTAAATTTTGGAAAACACCTCCTAGTGAAAACAAAAGTGTCCGTTTTTCTGAGAAGCAAAATTTATTGTATTTATGATGTAACAAAAATATTGCCTTTGTTTCGATGAGTGGGAACAAAAAGAAAAAAGTTCTTGGCTATCGTTGTTTTTTTTTTTCTGTTTGTAGAATTAAACAATATCCATATATCCATATTCAAGAAACTAAAGATGAAAACGCAACAAAAACACAACGATCTTTTATTTATGTAAATCAGATCAACACTGGACAATAAACCAATTTCTACCCATTACCATAACAGTTTGTCTATAAAGAACAGAAAAGTTCAGGTAGCATTCTATCTAGGGTCAAGCGGGTTTTTTTTACCACCCATTCACAGAGGTATAGATTCACAGATAAATAATCCCAAACTACTTGCTCGCCATATTTACACATTCCCATTAAATTAACCATAAATAAATATATACAAACTTAACATGGATACCTTCCAGAGCTCTTCTCCTGAAGAGTCAATAGGCTGATATTTCTTGATTGTGTGGCAAAACAACATTAGTGATCTAGAGACCAACTCAACAGAGGAGTCAATTTTGGCATTTAAAGAATAGTTTTCATTTCACTTTTAAAAGAAAACAAAATGAATTTTGATATTTTTCTTCTTTCTTTTCCCCCTACCCCGACAATTTAACAGACATTAGCCCAGGAGGGAAAAACATGATTTGGGTTTGTGAGGCAACATCAGATGGTTTAGGTTATTTCCTTTCCATATAATGCACTGTGCATACAGCATATCAGACGGGATGACAAATTCTCTATAAACACTCTAAGTAGGAATGTGCTGCCCTTTTAAGTAAGGCTTTGTACCAGAAGAGCAGTGTGTAGGTAAGTTCAGGGTTTCAGGGTTTCCATTCGACCAAAGTTTTCTTAGGATATGAAATAACTGCTTGAGAGAGAGAGTGTTTTCCTCAGCCAGAGAAACTAAAAGAGCCTGGTCTTTGAAAAGCCTCCTAGATTTTTTATGTAGGGGTGGAGAAAGCTAAGGATGTGGAACCTGACAGGAGGAGAGAAAATGCAAGATAATTGGGGCAAGGCAGGGGTGGGTACCTTCCCAGTTTGGGGGAGAAGCTCAAGATCACTTTGACATAGAACCCTCACCCAGCAGCACCTTTTGCCGGGGAGCTCCCCCTGAGACACGCAGTTCCTGAAGGAAGAGGCAGTGGTGGGCAGAGAATGGTCAGAAGGCCTGTAAAACCTCCAAAGGAACTTCCACAGTGGAATGTGTGAGGGCAGTGCTGCCACATCCTGACTCCTTTCTATCTTGAGCCATTTTGGTTTGGGACTGAGCATTTGGGAGGGAGCATGGGGCCTTATAAGTTGTCTAAGAAATGGAGGGTGGAGGGAGAGTGGCAGTTCACCTGCTTGGTTTGAAAACGAAGCTCAGAAAGGTTTGCTATAAATGTTTCCTTTGATTTAAAAGGCAAACTCTTGCATTAATCCTACTGTTTATTGATTTATGGGCCCAAGGAAACCAAATCTTTTAATAACTCAATTATGAGATAAACATAGCGGGCTTGGCTAACAGAAGCAATGGGGCGAGGGTCTTACATATAAGGAGAAGTGAGGGAAGGCGAGGAGGCAGTGGGCTGCCACCACCTGGGTTCTGGTGGGGCAGAGGACACCCGCACTCAGCTCCACTTCGCTGGGTGGGGTGGGCGGGGGCGCACGAGTGAATAGCGAAGGGCCACGGAAGTCTGCGTAGCCAAGTAAGACCATTCCTATCCCATCACCTGCCTTTAGGAGCCTGAGGATGGAAAGAGTTTTCGTCCTGGCAAAGCCGGGGGAAGCTTCCGGTTCTCTGGACATTTCTAGGGCACTTGCCCTCCTGGAGCAGGCGCCCCGGGGTGGCCGCTGGTAGCAAAGGGCCTGGGCAGCGCTGAGACCCCTCACCACCTGCAGCTCTCGGGGCACCGCCCCATTACCTACTGGAGAATGGGGCTATCTCGGTCGCCTTAGCCCTTAAGATCAGACCGAGAGCAGCAAAGGCCCACGCGGCCCGCGGCCCCTGCAGCGGCTGATTCTATGTCCTCAACACGACTGGGCGCGAGTGGCCCCCACGCTCTCAGGACCTGCACAGTAAGAGCAAGGAGCGTCCATCGCGTCCCTCGCACGTCACACGCGTGGGGCGCGTTGCCCTGCAAGGAAAGGAGACGACGGTTTTCAGTGTGGTTTCTCCTGGCCTTTCGAAATCAGAATACATCTAATACAAAGGGCCAGGCCCTCCGACTAAGGCGCAGGCTTCTGAGCTGGAGATATGGAGTGTCTACCTTCTCCATAAGGTCTAGTTCCCGACCTTGGTACTCCTTCAACTCTTCTAGGGCTGAGCTCCCCAAAGGAACTGGCGGTAAATAGGCAGAGGTGAGACACTAACCTATGCTTTGGCCCTCCTGGAGACCAGAACCAGCTCCCTAACTCCCTCCCCTATAAAAATGTCAGTGCAAAGCTTTCAATAGGTTCCTAACCCCAACCTTCCACACCGCCCTCCCCTGCCCCTGCCCCTGCCCTCCCGCCAAGGCCAAGAGCCATCTAAGTGGCAAAACTGAAAGTTCCAGAGGGTCTTCACTACAAACCCTGTGGAACAGATATCTGGATCTTTATCTTCAAGGGATGTCGCAAAGGCCCTAACCGCTACTTTGTATAAAGAGGTGCCTGTATGGATACTAAATTTAGAGAACTAGTTCACCCACCCCTCACCTGGGGATTTCCCACCGCTTGTGAGAGGGTGGGGACCAGATCTTATTTCATGATAAGGCTCAGGTGAAGCCCGAGAAAGGAGCAGGGCTGCCAGAAGTGAGATATATTAAATGCATGAAACTTTACCCACTGGGAATAGTCCCAGTGTAGCCAGACAGTAAATTCAAAGCTGAAATACATCTTCTTTCACTTTGCATTATTTTACCATTATATACCAAAACAAGTGCACGTGGGAGGGGGGGCGAATCGCCTCATTCATATAGCATCTTGTACGAAAGCAAGTTTTGCTGAGACACGGAAGCTCGAACCACCCTTCTCCCCATGACCACTCCCAAAGCTGCTCATTTGCCCACCAAAACAGCGATCGCCAAAGAGCCCAAGGAAATAGAATCCATTTTAATGGCAAAGTAATATTGTTAAAATATTGAACTCCAAGAACCCTTATTTTTCTTCCCTAAAATTCATTTTGCAGCTCACCCTGTCCCCCAGAATTTCGTGTTGAGGTATCTGTTAGCAACTAGACTCAAAGCTGCTTCAATCTCTTATTGGCCACTTCTAAATTATTCCCTTTGAGCTTCTTTAAAGAAGTGCACCTGCAGAATGCTGACACACAGGCTTTGATTAAAAAGGGATCGGATTTTTTTTTTTTTCTCTGTACCTTATAGTTTGTGTAGAAAGCCCCAGTCCTCTTTGAAGAAGCTCATAAACCATGCGGGCAAAGCTTTGGAAAACAGAAGAGAATTGAAATGGTACATACCCCTCCGAAGGAATTACATACTAATCAACGTATTCATATTATTTTTTTTACTATTATTCTTAAAATTGGTAGATGACACAAATATTATAACAAATGCAAGATTCTCTGTATACCGGTGCTGGCAAGGCTGGGAACTAGTAACATTTCTGAAAGGAACTGATGAGGAGTCTGAATCAACTTATTGGTCCGGATTTTCTCAGCTGCGGAAGCCTTTGCCTGGCGGCGCCACGGAAAGCTGCAGCCACGGCCTGCATTTCCGCGGGCCTCCCGGCGCGCCCGCCCGCGCCCTCCCTAAGTATGCAAACGCCGGGCGGGGCTGGTGGGGGGGGTAGCTGGGCACCGGTGAGTTTAAAACGCGGGGGGGCGGGGCGGGGGCCGAGGCGACTGAAACACAACGCAAAAGGGCTAAGCACACTCGCGTCCATCCCGGATGGCTCCCGTGACAGCTTGAGGAAGGGAAGGCAACGTAGAAAAGGGTGCTTGGAAGAAGAGTGAGGTGAGGGGGAAGGGCGGGGACTGCGACACAGTGTCCTAAAAAAATATTAAAAATCAAAAAGTTCGTGCGTCTCAGTCAACCAGCTGTCAAAGCACTGACACCAACAGTCCTCCGGTTTTCTTCCAATAAGTTAGCGTTTTCTCACGTTTAGTCCTATGTTTATTTTCCAAAGGGGGGGAAAAATCATGGTTTTCTTTTATTATCAGTATTACTAAGCTCGAAAGAACCGAAGTGGAAAATCCGGACGGTTGTCTCCAAGTGTATCTTGAAATAGACACTGAGAACCGATATTGTTGCTCCGTTGTGCGCCTCAGTTTTTAAGTTACTTAGCTTTTTTGTTTGTCTGTTTTAATTTTGATTGTGTGTGTATTCTACCTAATAGAATTCTTCCAAAGCCAATCCAATATTTTAAAGCTAAAATTATTTTTTTTTCTGTTTTCCTTTTGTATTTAAAACATTTTTTTTTCCTTTTAAACATTTTTCATTTCCTGTGTTTCTCCTCCTTGTCGCCAGTTTTACTACCTGGGCCTTCCCCAGACGTGTGCCTGTTAGTGGTGGTGTTGTTCAAGAACATCTTGTCCATGCCTTTGAGCGCCTCGGTGAGATAGTTCTGCAGGGCCGTGAGCGCGGCGCAAATGGCCGGGGCGCCGAAGCCGTGCGTGATGAGGCTGAAGTGCGTGAGGCAGCTCTGGATCCCCGGCTCCAGGATCGGGCTGGGCCGGCTGTTGCCTATCGGCGTCCGGTCCTGCGCCAGCAGGTCTGTAAATTCTTTACAAAGTTGCCTGCAGAGGGGTGGGAGAGGAACAGGGAAAAAAAAAAAAAAATCACCCTTAGTGTCCTTGTCATTGGCATTAGAGAGGAGAGGCTCACACAAGCCCAGAGGCGCCCGCTCACCGTAGAGCCGAAGAGCGAGGCTAATGTGAGCGATTCCGCTCTGTTTCCTTTGCCAGCGCTCGCCCCTCTAGAGCAGCTGGGGCTGGAAGGAAAGCGAGCGGGGGTGGGGACATTATGCACCCCTCGCATCCCAAAGTCTAGCAGCACCCAACTCCCACCTTCCAGTCTTTTTCCCTTCATTCCAGGACCGTATAACTGTGCTTTGGGAAATCCGCTAGGCTTTGGTGATTGATTTTGAATATTCAGTAATTTTTAGCTCTAACCTGGCAATTCATTTAAAAGTCCTTTCTCCTCTTCTCCCTTGCCTCTCTTGGTGATCAGGCTCAAAAAGCCTTGAAAGATTTAGGCCCCTCGGCCACAAGCCTGTCCCTAGCACAGAAGCAGATTGCTGGAGCCTTTCATGGCCCAGGGCAAGCAACTGTTTATTGCAGGAGAGAATGCTGATTCCATTCAAAGCAAAAATCTGTTTACCTGCAGTATTTGGGAAGGGAGGCATTCCCCTCCCCCCCTTTTTTCTTTCAAGTGTAGGTGACTGGAAATCTTTGTACAACAGAATTGTTGTCAATATAAAAGGATTCCTACATTGTTTAAATAAAACCTAAAGGTAGATGGTTAAGACACAGGGGAGGGTAGATTTTTATTTGTTTAAGGTTTTTTATTTCCTCAAGGCACCTACCATTTAGAGGAAACTCCCAGCCTTAGAAATCCTGTGGGCCTAACTATGGATTGAGCTTATTTGAGAAAGTTTTAATATAAGAGGTGGACAGGAGAATTTTAGCCCTGAAGGTACAATGGCTTCACTCTGCTGGCAGTCGGAGGCATGGCATCCCAAAAGCCACAGCCTTTAACCGATTGGCGGGCTCATCCCATCAGCCTGCCTCCATCAGTGGTGGGTGGTGAGAAAAGAAAAACTACAGAAGTCCAGTCCCAGGCCCCCTTGGGATAACCTGACACCTGGTGACACCTGGCCTGGCCAACAGGTAACAGGGGCAGGCACCTGGAGGCCAATGCGAGTGACCTTCCCAGGATGTGAGGCATCCTTTCCCAGGAGATTACCACCAGGAAGAGGAATGGCTAATTTAGAGAATACCCTTTCCCCCATCCCCAGGTGCAGCAGCTGAAAGATTTTTGGTTTTAAGGCTGGTGGGTAGAGAACACTAACAAGCATCCTCTCTCTACCCTCTTTCCACTGCTGTCTCCATTCAAAATGCACACATATATCCTCACACCTAGGAAGCAACTGGTAACAGTTGTGACCTAAAGAGGGTACTTCTTAAGTCAGAGGTACCCCAGAATCACCTGTGGGGTTCAAATGTAGACATCCAGGCCTCCACCTTTACTGATTCCAATTCGGGAGGCTTGGGTCTGGGTTCACAAATAAGTATCTTGAAAAAGCTCCCCAGATGATTCTGATACTCACCCCAGGTTAGGAAGGTGCTGGCCTAAGAGAAGCCACAAGGCTTCAAGGGTAAAAGTTACAAGCATTCCTTAGGGAAATGACAGAGTCATTTGTGGAATTCTGTCATCTAATGTATACAGTTTGTTTTACCCCCCCTCCCCAAAGTACCTTTACCTTTTTATAAGGCACCAACTGGTCCCCCACCACCAGACACCAGGGTGGGGAGCAGGAAGGCAATTTACTGACAAAGATCTATTATACTGCAAGTGTTACATCAGAGGAAAACCTTGTAAAAACAGGATGGGTGCCAGGTTTTGATCTTTGGAAGAGATGGTTAAAGTCTTTCCTTAAGTTTGTACTCATTACCAAAGTGCCAAAAAGGAAATTCTGAACTGGGGAGAACAAATGCTTAGAGTCAAACATTTTAAATCTTTAAAGCCCAAACCAGGGTCTGTAAGCAATTAAAGTTCTGGGACATTAATATTTTTTGACCCTGCGGAAAGGGGCAATCAAATTCCAATCACGTCTCAAAAACATCTGGACAAATTTGAGCAAATGATTTTTCAGCCTTCCATATATTTCTTTAAATTACGCTGTCAACGGAACAAACCGCGTCCTCCAGCACTAAATAAATGAGCGCCGCTGTTTGGGCCGCGCCTGCGAGAGAAACGTGCGGGCGCACGCAGCGCCGCCCACTGCAGGCCTTCGCCGGCCATAAAACACCAACAGTATGACACGGAAGCCAAAGACAGGAGTAAATCAAATAAATAGAAAACCCACTGTAAAAGTTCAAATGAGCTCTAGACCTAAATTTAGCCAGAGATTTACTATTTTCCCCTCTGGAGTTGTAGTAAATTTTATGTCTGTGGAAGATGCCAAACTGCAACGTTGGAAAGAGAGTAATTAGAGCTGCGGGTAGGGACGGGCACACGTGGGTGACATAAAGACACTCCAGCGAGCACACGTGGCTGTGCGGTTGTGACGCGGAGAGGTGAAACCCAGGCAGAAATATGCACGTAGCTATCCATGGAATACCTTGAACAAGGACCCACCTGGAAAAGATCTGCCTGACATCCCCAGGGTTGGAGAAAAGAACCCTAAAAAGTCTGAATTCAGATTTGTAAAGCCATCCTCCTCCAGAAACTTGGAAAAGAGGAGACAGAGACAAACCCACAACCCACAATCAACTCGCGGGCTGGGGGCGGGGGAGGAAGGCAGGGGAGGAGGAGCTCAGGGGAGGGACAGCGGGCTGAGCGGGAGGGCTTCCTAGCCAGCAATTGACAGGCTGCCCACGATGCTGCTTCTACCGCGGAGCACTTTCTCTGCCCAAAAAAGGAGGTCGGTCTGCACTGCCGTGCTCTCCGCCCCCTCCCAAGCCAGGTGAGTCAGCAGGGCAGAGGTCAGGGATTTTCGACACTCACTTGGTGGCCAGCAGCATATTCTTTCGGGAGTGCAGGTCACTGGGGTCCGTGTGCTGCCGGTTCAAATACTCAGACACAGCTTTGGCAGGAAACTCTGTTTCGCAGATGTACCCAAAATCCCTAGCTAAGTGAACGGCTTCTCCTGAAAAAATAAAATAAAATAAAAAGCAGCAGAGGTAATAATCAGCACTCAGTCTCTCATCATCCCTGGGCAGGAGAGGCTCCCTGGTCAATTCTTATTATTTACAGAAGAGACTAGCTGTCGGGGCGGAGGGGACGGGGGGGGGGGGGGGGGGGGGGGGGGGGGGGGGGGGGGGGCGGCAAAAGCAAAGGTGTGATAGACGCCTGAAATAAAAATGATTCTCAGGCTGTAATTGAAGTTGATAGAAGAAACTTTGCTCCTGCCTCTCTTTCCACACTCTCCCTGATCAACCTCTCAGCCAAGTTCTAGTTAGACATTCCCTGGATAGCTTCAGATCTCCCCTACCCCACGCTTTGTCTTAAGGGTAACTGGATCAATATATTCAGGAGCCACCTTTCAATTGCACCTGGACCCTGGGCTACATATTCAAGCTAGATACCATTTTCTTGGTAGCATCTGTTATACCATTTTAAATAAAGGTAAAAGTCTTCCTATCTTTTGTATCTTCCTATAATTGTATTAGAGGAAAATATCTCATTAATAACTAATATATTCAAACATAAATTTGTATGTATAGATGTCTACATACATTAAAGATTATGTGTGAAATGTATATGGGATGAGTATTTCTA
This sequence comes from Macrotus californicus, assembly GCA_007922815.1. NCBI lineage: Eukaryota > Metazoa > Chordata > Mammalia > Chiroptera > Phyllostomidae > Macrotus > Macrotus californicus. Next base: position 22,760 of record VMDR010005793.1, on the reverse strand, counting down.
ACCAGCAGTGAAATATTTATTTTTCCTTGCCTGTTACCAGCTAGTTAGTTTTCAAGTTTCTTCTCTTCAGAGTTCCCTGTCATCATCCTCCTACTTAAGGACTTTCTACTGTACAAAGGTGACACCACAGTGACAGAAAACTTAGATATCTCAGAGATTCCTCAGCTTATGTGGAAGCCTCTCTCATATAAGGCATTATTACCCTTTAAAGCACAGCCTCAGGGATTCCAGGGAAGATCCCAAACATGAAAAAGAAATATGTTGAATTATCCCACAGCTACATTATTTTTAAGGACCATATCTCACTTTAAATCATCATAATGATAGTAACAACAAAAGACTTCAGACACAGTGCTTAGAATGATTCATAAAACTGAAAACTGCCAACAAAATATTGGAATTTCAGTTTCCTTCCTTCTCCATCCAAATCCTTGTCTTGGGCTGAGATAATACCTTGACTGCTTTTCAAAATGGGGATTGTGATACTACCAATTCCCTGAAGGGTAAAAAGTAAAAGCTCCAGGCTGAGAGTCGACTACTAATAAGTTTGGTCTGGATATTTGGTGACTGTTGCCCCTGGAGAGGAAGTTTGGGGCAGGCAACTTTGCCTTAGAGCTGGCAAAATGCAGTGCCTATAAATGTGATGACTTTATGGTTGCTGCTTAAATATTCTAACATCTCTTCCTCCAAAAACCAGCTCCCCAGAGGAGAAGTGTCATAATATCTCACCCACAAAAATAGAGGGAAAAAACCTACATGTTAGACTCTAGAGATAATTCTACCACTTCCTCGATTAGGACCATCTGGGTGTATTTCCTATCCTTTCCACATCCCCCAAATTCAAAAGCAGATCCTCTTGGTCTAGACTGTGCAAAAGGTCCATTTTATTACATACTATAAATATCAGCCCCAACCTCAAAATGATGAGCAAATCATAATGTGTTTGTTATAAGTATGTCCCTTTAATTCACAACTGATGAATCTACATTGAAGATCATACATGACTCCCTCCATGTTTCTTCACCTCCTGCCCAATCTTCTGGGCATCATGGGCGTTACTAACTTGTATTTCAATAACAGTAAGTCCCACTTAATCAGCAGGATATAGGGCTCTGGGAGTGACATGAGTTTTAGAATAACTATTAGGGATTATGTATGTAATAATAGTTTCATAAATAGACAATGTGTTTTCCACTACTGATGCAGAGGTAAAATGTGGGAAGAAGAAGGGGTATACAATAGATTGCTGTGTACAGAGTTACTCTGGCAAGAGTTCAGAGGGTATTTCTGACGCCCTGTCTTGTACCTGGCCACAGAGGTGACTCCTGCACTGGCTTGGAGGCTGGACCTGAGTACTCTTCACACACTCCCTTGGCCTCTCCACAATTGCTGGCTTCCTCTAAGTAAAAAGACCTTTGAACTTCTCTCAAACAGTCACTTGACATCCACTCACAAGGGCACAACAATTGCAATGATTTCCAGTTAATCATGAAATGTGTAAAATGTCAGTCTTCTGCTGACAGTTAAGCTCAGCTGCTTCGTGAAATGGCCACACGTCTTGCTTACCTTCCACCAGGGAGGTGAGTAACGTGACATTTGCTGCTTTGCGCCTGCCCGCGGGTAAATTCAAACCGATTTTTTCTAGCCTTTCTCGCAAAGATCTCCCCCCATTTTTCGATTTGGCTCTGAAATTGCAAGAATTAACATTCTGATTAACCTCGGAGTGTTCCTGAAACAAAGTTTAGGCTTAGCAATCTAAAGCCCAGTGGAGCTTGAAGAGGTTTTAACTTGAGGTTAGCACATTCCCCGCCCCACCCCACCCCCCTTCCTTTTGGTTATTTGCTGATAGTTTGCTGAGGTTTGCTTAATTTCTGCAATACAGAGCATTTAAAAAATTGAGTGTTTTCTTTTTTTTATCTCGTGAGAGAAATGATAGCAGATGGGAATGATTACAGTGTAGGTTGTGGGTCTAGAGAAGGTAGAAGTTGCACGTGCACACACACAAGCTCTTTCCTTGTCATGGAGCCGGTTAGGTGAGCAGAAACTGGGCGAGCACAACCGTGCAGAAAAGAGGAAGGAACTGGGTGGTTCAGAGACTAGCAGGCACTAGCCGAAACAGGTGGGCTTTGCAAGGAAGAGGTCAAGAGTCCCTATAAAATGGAGTTGGGTTAAAAGGGAAAGGAAGACTGAAACATGAAACTAATGGTGATGGTAATCATAACTGTAAAACTAACACTTTAGGGAGTTTAGTTATGTGATAAGCACTTTATATTATCTCACTTAATCTCATGGCAAGTTTTATACACACGCTCAAGGCCTGGGGGTGATTGAAAGAAATTTCCACACTCTGGGGCTCAAAGGACTCACTTGAAAACTGAACCGAAGTGGAGCAGGGCTAGAAGATTCAAAGTGAGAAAAGCCTGGGGATCACACTCTTACTTCCTGCCCAGGCTCTCCCTGTTTGCGCTAAGATCGGGGCAAAAATACCAGAAAAGAACCAGTGACTCGGACCTCTCTTGCTGTACTGTTCACAGAGCCACTTTTAGGATAGAAAGGGACTTTCAATGCCTGAAATAGGCTCCTAGAAAAGTCCGTCTCATACAATGTCGCCTTCATATCAGGGACATTAACAAAACGTTCAGGCGTTGGCAGGGGCTTTTGGGGAGGTTTCAGATCCTAAGATAAAAGCCATCCCCGCCTCCATTTTCCACAAGTAGTGTATGGATTGTCTTCCTCCGATATCGGGGAGCATCTTAATGGTATCAAGGAATAACTATTAATACTTCTAAAGTGGTATCACTGTTATTATTGGTAATAGTATTACTGAAGAAAGGAGGTCACAAGTCTAGAACAGTGTTTTCCAAACTGTGGAGTGCAGTGCATTAGTGGACTGTGACCAGCTTAGCCGCCCACTACAAGTCAATCAAAACAGAGAGATTATCAGAGTACATTGCAAAGGGTTACTCCGTGAAACTTCGGTTTTAGATAAATGTGTGTAGCTTCTAGGTCACTCAGGAGAGAATGCCCTGGAAGTGTGCTGGGGAGAGCAAGGAGCTGGACGCCGGGCCCAGAGATGGGAAAGGGGAAGGTTCCCGCAGCCGCAGCGCTGGTGGGAGAGCAAAGCAGCGCCTGCGCGGCGCGGCCCTGCGGCGCCTGGGTCTGAGGCCGGCGATTGCGCGCTCGGCTCGGCTCCGCCCGGCCCGGAGCGCGCCGCAGCCCGGACTCCCCGTACGCGCTGCGCTGTGGCCGCCCAGTTGCTAGGCAACCGCGTCCAGCTTCCCCTCGGTTTCTGCGCGAGCTCTCTTCTACCACCCCATAAAAACTAGTTTGGGGGAGCTTTACCTTCTGAGGACGCCGCCGAGGAGAGAGGCATTGAGGCATTCGGGGGGCGAAAGCCGTCTTTGAACTTCCCCCACCGTTACTTTGTACTTTGAAGTTGAACTGAGCAAAGACAAACGGCCTGGGACTGAGCAAAACACCTCGCCGGTGTTGACGGACATGCCTCCCAGGAAGCCATCTTTATTCATCATCAGAGAAGTCACGGATTTGGGAGGAACCGGAACTAGAGAGAAAAAAAAAATGCCATAAAGGTGACCGGTTTTCGGTTCTGGTGACCGGCTGACAGAATGTGTCGGTGCGTGAACAGGGACGAGGCCACAGGACCGGCGCTAAGTGGAAACCTGGAGGAGGAAGTGTTTGTTCCGTTGGTGCTGTGGTGCGTTCAGAGCACTGTGTACAAACAACGGGAAAAGCCGTCACTCCTCTGGAAATTTACCCCATATGTGTAGACATGGGTGTCGCTTCCCACGCCCTGCTCAAGACACACATCAATAAAACATGCAACCCAGAGTTTGCACTGCACTATGAAACCGGGCAAACCCTATTCCATCACATGCTGGCTGTGTGACTTTAGATATCTCATTGAACCTCTCTGAATCTTGGTTTCCTCGTCTATCACCTAAGGATAACCACATATGATGGTGAAACCTGAAGGAGATTATCACTATGAATGATAGAAAACGGTAATGCCAAGAGTCTATGGGAACCCCTCCCTCTTTTCCCGTCGGAGAGGATCATCACTGGAGCGGATCCGAGGGTAAGCCCATCAGAGGCTGTGCCCAAGAACAGCCAAGTAACACCATTACGAGGGGAGGCTGGGCGCAAACGAGCTGCTCGTCCCTCTAAAGTGGATCCCAGTCTTTCCTGCATCCTAACAACAGATTCATTTAGAAATGAACCCAAATGCTCTCTCCAGTGAAAGCAGTTCTGCAGTGACATGAATTTTGTTTACAAATTAACATAAAGCAATGCACCGGCTGGTGATTGTTTGGAGCAGTTATGATTTACAACAGGTGCCCTGATCAATCAACCAATCACTCTAATTCATATGAGCTGCAGTCTTGCCTTGCCCCAGTTGTTTCATTTCGGCAAGTAATTGATAACAAACCGCACTCAAGGTATGTTTTATGCAGAAGTTAATAAGAGCTGACAGCTGGTTGCCACTGCTACCCAGGCGCACTCAGTCTCTCCAGCCTGTATTTCTGTTTAATTGTTTCAGTGTCATCTGTACCTCAGGAAGAGGCGGGGCTCAGGAGAACCAGAAGGCAGGGAATGAAGAACAGTGAATGGTCAACCTCTCAGTTCCCTGGCGACTCTTGCTCCCTTGGACTTCTACACTGCTGTACCCCATTTTCTTTCTGCAGGCTCTAGAAGCCACTGGGCACGTGACTTTTCCTCCTGACTTGCCCTGCACCTTAGCTTCTTCCATTGGGTTATGAAGCCTCCAGATACTGAAACACTATTTGCTGATCACTAGTCCAGGAGATTTATTGAAACATGCATCCAGCATGAAAAAGGAGGCTTCCATTCCCCCTCTTAATAAAGACTCCGTCTCACCCTATAATCCTGGTAGTGGAAGGAGATGCCCTTTTGGCCATCTGGAGCTTAGAACCCTGTGTGTCAAACAAGTTGTATAATTTCCCTTGTATGGAACAAACTAACCAACACAATATTTTTGTAACAGCTTATTCTCTACCACAAATTCTGGACCTCCACAATTGTTAGAGACACCTAAAACCCAGTTAGGCCCCAAATCTTTTAGATACTATTAACTGTATTGAGCATTTTATGAAGACATTGTAGAAAAAGGCTTTCCTAGGACAGTAGGTGTGTGGACTGAAGCATTCCTGTTGCTACTTCTTAGCAGATACTTTCAGATTTCTGGCTCTGTCCATGGAGTCCAAGACCTTGTTCCAGGGCAGATGAGTGATATTAGGTAACAGAGTGGATCTTGTGCACAGACATGGTGGTGATGGTGAGTTACCCAGAGGTTTCCTTCTTACTCATTCCCCTCATCATATTCTTATCAGTGAAGTTGCTTCTCATATGAGAGTGAACCAATGAAAAATTGAAGTGTGAGTGTTAATTAAATTTGAGTAAACTATGGAGTTAAATTCACTTAACAGACAGTGATTGGGGTGGGAACGTCTATAATTTCTTTTTAACAGCATCCATATCTGTTTTAATCTATCTCATTCCTCACAGAAGTTCTGATGTCCATATTTCAGATTCATATTTGAGCACTATAAACAACTTATGATCATGGGAACTGACATTAGATAGCATTGGAACACTTCTCCAAAATATGGATAGACCTTTGTATTTTCAACAAGGTATGAACTATAGGAATAAAGTATATAAAAATCTCATATTTGAACTCAGCAACATTTTGGTATTTAAATATTAAGAATATTTTAACAGGAAAAAAACCCACTAAGCTAAAAGCAGTAAATTTATTTCCTACTTCCCAGATAACTGAGTATCTCCTGAAGATTGGAATTTCATCTACTTCTCAAAGTCCCAAATGGAAAATCTCTTTAAAAAGCCAGGCCTTTTGAGATGCTTTATAACCTGCCCTCTAACTTCACTATTGCTAATTTCCTGATTTACCTGACAAGAGCTATTTCCTTCGGGGAATGTATATTGCTCCCTTTT
>VMDR010005793.1:0-16666 GCA_007922815.1 Macrotus californicus | reverse complement strand
GGGATGGGTGGGCGGGGGGGGGGGGGGGGGGGTTTGTTTTTTGTTTTTTCATCCTTAGACAACTATTTGAACAGACATGCTTCAGATATTTCCATTTTTTAATTTAAGCAGCAATCATATTCCTATCCTCTATTTTCTCATCCTCAAGTTATAAGCCTCTTTTCCACCCTGACCTCAGCACTGGTCACCTAGACCAAAGCCTAACACATTTCTTGTCCCAACTTTCCTTTAAGTCCATGGTGGCACTGTTATCATCTACCTCCCCCTCCACTCTCACATCTGTTTAGCTCAGCTGATTAACCCTATATTTTATTCTTGGTCTTTTCCCTTCTGCTTTCCTCCAGTTTATCAATAAACCCAGAAAGCAACAGGGCCTGGTTGATTTGTTAGTAATTATGAGCATACTGTTCCTGCTCACGGAACCCAGAGATGACTAAGATAGGTTTAAAGCGACAGCAGGAAATGGTAAGGAAATGGAGCATAGCAAAACTCAGCGTGAAGCTTTCAGTTCTTTACATGTTTACAATTTTCTGTGCATACATTAAAACTGTTTCCCCCCCCCCTCTTCAGTCCTCAGTTGGGTAGCAGAGTAACTCCTGGATGGAACTCCCTCAGTACTTGCGCTCCTCTATTTTCCCCTTGCATTTTGGGAGGAGAGAAGGAAAAGGTTTAAAAACTGACTGATATTTCATTACAGTGACTGGAGTTTTATTTAAGAAATAGAGGGAAAACTGATTAGATAAAATATAATTTATTAATGGAGTACATAGAGTCAAAGTGTTAATAGACTAGCTCTCAATCTGTATTCTTTAAACCTAAGTATGAAATTGTGGCTTTGAGATCTTTGTGTTTGCCTGGAAACAGAGCCTCTGGATCTGATCTGCTGGTGGGAGAAAAGAGGGGAAACACACTTAAGCCCTTCTGAAAGGTGCATGGACTTAAGTATATAAACTATACCAGGAATCCTCCAGGAGGTTGAGTATTGCTTGAAATAATTACTTCTCACCAGCAAAGCACCCCTTTCCTTATACTTGCATTGTTTCTCACCTACCTGAGGGTTAAATTTTATAGAAAGAGATAGATAGAGAGATAGAGAGATATCTCAAGTGTATAAATGTAAGTGCTGAAATCCTGGAAAGAAAAATAAAAGGTTTCCCACAAACAAAGGTGGAACATACAAAAGCTACAAACATCCAGTGTTGGCAACCTTGAGGGGTAAAGTCTAAGAGGCTGGAAACTGAGTTTGGTCTTATGACTTACTTGACATGTGGAACCTTGAGAAAGTCATTTTTCTACTCTGTCTGGGTTTCCACACTGGGGGTGGTGGGGGAGGTAATAAGGAAGAGTGTATAACCTTTCTAGCTTGGAAATTCTATGAACTCTGATTACTCCTTGGCTGGCTGGAGCGTACCTCAGAGTTCTTACTTGAATACTTAGTGGATCCAAGTCAGCTCTGGAAAGCCAAACTCTCCCTCTGAGAGGAAACTCATATCCTTTCAGAGGCACTGACAGATTCTCAGTACTTTTTTACCTTTCAAGTCAGAAGGAAGAATCCCCAAAGAATCCACTGTAATTGAAATTGGCAATTTTTTATTCTCCCTCCACCCCAGAGAAAATCCACACCAATTAATGTGTGTGTGTGGGGAAGGGGCCAGAACTAACAGGGAAAAAGCTGGAAGAGAGTGGAGGTTGAACTGAGTCTAACCAAACAGGATATCCCTAAGACCAATGAAAATGCCCCACAGTCACAGCATTTGAACTTGGACTCCAGCCACGCTAACCTTTCCAAGAAATCCCAGGGTTTTTGTGTTTTTTTTTTTTTTTCTGACTAAGGTGTCAAACCAATTGCATATTGGCCTCTGATTGCACCAAAAACTTTTTCATAAAGCCTAGGTGAGCCTTCTTTTTTTTTTAAGTTGGACTGTAGGATGTTGGCAGTGATCATGATATTAGCTGGGCACCATCCTGCCTCCCCCCTCTCCACAACAGCCCAGATTCCTAATCTTAACGGAACTGAGAGTTAAGAATGATTTTTTAATGTCTCGTTGGATTTTTAGACTGCTAATGTACCGAATCCTTCTCATTATTACTTTATTGATTGCTCATTGACCAGCCCCCTTCAAATCGTATTAACCACCCTCTGCCGGTTTAGATTAGGAGAGTTTAAAAAGCACCTTTCATTATTCCCCCCAGTCCTGCCATGGAGTTGAGACTCTGAGATTTGGCAGCTTAATGGGATCTCTAATGGGGCAGCTAAGAGGAGAGGGGCCACGGTCCCTGCCGATTGCATTAATAGCTCAAAGGGGGCCAATACAGAAAATTAGCCGTAAACGAGCTCTGGAGATCCTCAAATGAAAGAGCCATTTATCACGCTGGCTACCTTCACTCCACTCGTTTGCTCTCTCTACTGGGAACAACTCATTTCCTCTTAACTAAATTACTTCAGAAATGTCAGCTAAGCCCAGATAGCAAACATAACAAGAGACCTAGCCTGTAATCCGTGGTGTGATACCCACACAGGTGAAAAATTGGACTGGTTACATTTTAGAAGTGGGTGCTTCCATAATGAGAGGGGGAGGGAGAGAGAGAGAGAGAGAGAGAGAGAGAGGGGGAGGGAGGGAGACCCTTTATGCCTAAATTTCTTAATTTTCTGGCTTCATAAGCACAGAGACACCAAAACCTGGACCATTTGGGGGACTTTTATTAACATGTTAGAACTTTAAATATTTCTTTAAAAGCCCATTGGAAAATAAATTAAGCAGCTGAGTCCCCTGCCAGCTGTTGAAATTTAGAATATTTTCTTCAGAAAACTTTCTTACCTTCTCTTTTATGACATTAATCTTTTGGAAACATCCCTCATAAAGGAGGAGGGAGGAGCAAAGTTGGGAGACCAGAGAGCAGAGAAGGAGTTAATGAACCCATACTATTATTTTAAGTAGTTCATAGTGATTTAGAAAAATAAATCAACCACTTATTTCTATTTTGCCCATGGCTCTCTAAAGATAAAAATAAGATATTAGAGTCTTTTCTTCATGGAATAAAGCAAATTCCTAAAATATTAAATAATAGAGTTGACCTAACACTTCATATTCATGCCATACCCCCTATATCAATAAGAAGTAACAGGAGGCCACTTACATGTTTAAGGTGCACATTTAAAAAAAAGTCTGGGGACCATACAAAGTAACACACGTTTCAAAACAAAACCAGTAACTTTTAGTCAATATTCTCCTTTTCTTATTCCTGAGCATACCCTTATACACAAACATTCACATTCTGCTGACAAACACATACAAGCCCTGAAAGAAAAGCATCACACATCCAGGACTATTTTTAGCTCCCTTTGGTTAGGCAGGCTAAGTTCTGAATGTTTTTATGGGCCTGGCTATTATTAATATTTCTGATTGGTCATCGGCTGGGCATGCCCACTGCCAGCCCAAATGCTATTTCTAGGACACAGACCCCTAAGCTAAGGAGTTCTAGCTTTTCATGAAAACGGAGGGGAACTCAAAATAAAAGAAGAAAGAAAAACAGCCAATGGAGAATTGCGTCCCAGCTCTATCCCCCATTCCCTCATCAACCAGCAATTAACCAACAGAGAAGACCCAAGAGGATATGGTGAAAGTGATCTATCAGCACAGTTGCCAATCTAAGCACGGAGACACCCGAGCAAACCCAAAAGCTGGCTCTAGAAACTGAACCGATACTATCTAAAACCGATCCTATCTAAAGAAGAGAGGGAGACATGTTTGAAGCAATGCTGAAATACTTGTGCCCCAAACCTTACGATTCTGCAGATACTACATTTCAAAGCCAAATGGCATCATTTTAAGTTCAGCTTCTACCTCCCTCCTCCGGGTGCACCTCTCAGAGCTACTTTATCTGCCTGTGTGAAAGAAGAAAATCTAGAATGTCTCTTTCTTTCTGGAATCCTTATTTCACAACCCTCCTACTACACCAGCTTGACTCTAGATTATTTTCCAAAATATTCTTTCTTTTCATTGTGTTTGTGAAAGTCATGTGGCTCCAATGAATCATAAATGAGTGAAGCTAGGGATTGTTGACACCAAACGCAAGGACACGTCTTCTCCAGCATGGATAAGAAAGGGTTACTGTAGTTAAAACTGTATCTCCAAACACCAGTCTTTGCGATAATTAAAGATTGTTCTGTTTACAAATTCAAGCTCCTAATTTTGTGGCATGTGAGTGACATTCGGGCTTTTCGACAGCCACACTAATCGCCAGGCATTCTCTCAGTGACTGTCAGAGAGGAGGGGGGAAAAATTAAGCAGCTGCAATACGCCCGAAATGAGTTATTGTAATTACATTTAATTAGTTTAATTAGTTAATTATTTTGCTTACAGCTGTACAAGAGACTGCAAACATTTGTTAATATCACATGCCCTTTAACAGTATGGGGTGATTCCACAGTCACACTAAATCATGAACACATATGTAGGAAGATTTAGAAATGTGCATAGGCTGTCTCGGCTTCTTAGGATGCGCATATTTAGCAACACACTTGACACAATTAAAAAAAGGAAGAAACAACTCATGAAACACAGAGTACTGGGAACAAAATTACCTCCAAAAAATCAAACACGAAAACGAGGAGAAAAAGAACTATTTCAGTGACATAAGGTTTAGTTCAGCAAACTCCAGTTACCAATGAAATAATTACAGTACATTTTGAAAGCAGTGTTTCCCAGCTGGTTCCATACGTGATGGTAGTTCAGTTATTTAAGACAGTATCTAGAATTGCTACCAACTGTACCGTCAGAAAAAACAGCAATGGTCTCTGTCCCTCTGTCTCTCTCACCCGGGTTTCTACCTGCGGTTTTCCCTCCTCCCTCCCCATTTCCTTCTTCCCGACATGCCCTTTCACCCAGACTGCTGCTGTTCTGTAATTGTGAACAAACATTCGTATCTTATAAAATAATGAAGTCCCCCCAAAGTGAAAACTCATCATAAAGACATGAATGCACAGGAAAACTTCATTTACTTTTGGGGGGAGCAATCCGTACCTTTTTTTATGACAGACTGGTCCAACAGATTCATGCCGCTGTTATTGGCATCTTCAACTGACTGTGAATATAAAAACATCACTATTCAAATCGACTGGATATTAAAGAATCACACACATAAATCATGTCATTCCAAACTGGAGTTTCTGTTATTTCCATTTATATTAATTCACAAAGGGAGGTTTTATTATTATCATTATTATCTCCAAATCAACACAGAGATGAAATTCACCCAAATTATACATTCTTCCAATGGAAGAAGAGGAAAAAGGAAACTGTGAGAGACTTCTGGGAGGTAATATTGGTTGAGTTATTATATTAAACAGATATTACATAGACATATAAACTTTTACATTATTTGCTCTTATGAATTATGAAAATTTGGCAAGAGCTGAAAATATTTCACCGATATTAGTATGGGCAATTTCAGTTTTCTATTCTATCCCAGTGTGTCTTAACTCTAGAGTCATTTTACCAATACATAATAGTTTACGTTATGGGATTTTAATTAAAGTCTGAGCAACTTGGAATGGAATGCAAACAGCAGCACATGGGAACACGTTTGCAAAGCTAGGACCACACACCCACTGAAGTCCATACACATCCCTGTGCGCTGTGAACTTCTTGCTGTACAACAGCCCCTCGGAGGAACCTGCACGATTTGCTCCCCCTCCCAACCCTGCTGCGGCTGCTTCCCAGCAAGAAGCACACCTGTTTGGAAGGCAGTAACTAGAGACACAGACACACACAGAGGCCCGGATGCTGCCAGTCAGCACCTAGGTAATGGCAAAGAGCATTCATCTTCTACACCAGTTTCATCCCTCCCAAGGAAAGTTTCCACCCTGGGTGTTGGCAGCACTTCTGAAGGGAAATAGCTGTTGGAACGAGTCTCTTACTGTCTGGCTGTGCATACCGGGGGCCCCGCAAAGCAGTGGATTCCCTTCCCTACCCCTCAATGAAAATAAATGATAGTTCTTTCTGAGATGTACAGCTGCTCTCCTTCATCTGCAGAAACCTGAAGTTGGATCAATTTGTCACCCACTCTACGGAGAAGTAAAAAGCAAAGGGCTTGAGACTGAGGTGGTGTTTTCACAGCACCTCCCACCCAGGCACGCTGTACCCCCAGGCAAGGTGTGTGTTCCTCAAGAGAGAGAGACTGTCTCCCCCAAACAAGCAGCATTTTAGAAACAAGATGATCTAATCACGGAGGGTTGTTTCTTTTGGTTTTTAATGGTCACTCTTCTTCCCTCAGTAAGGTGAGGAAAATTATTATTCTCAGTAAGAACCGTTTTCCATGTTGCAACATGCCATGTAAATCTTAAGAAATAGTAAAAAGCCTTTTAAAAAATAACTTCATGTAACTTGTTTGAAACTCTTCAGGAGACCCCACCACGACACGCGCGCACACACAAGATTCACAACTATCTATGCTCACGTGCCTGCACTGGCGACATGCCCACGCAGGACAGAAACACTCGCCTGTGTCTGTGGGAGGGCAGACCCGCGATCGCACCGGCCTGGACCAGTGCGCCCCCACACCTCACCCCCACGTCCGTACGTAAATATGTATATACGCCTCATCAGCGACGTGGGGTAGTTGTGGTAGTTAATGAGAAGGCTCTTGTCTGATTTTCTATCTAATTACGGCCGCCTGCTGGGTTTTTGTACAGGATATTCACGCAGCATGCTGGCGCTTAATCGTCACGGGGAGGATCGTAAAGATTTAATTAGGACTGCATGCGGAAGCGCAGAAAAACAACTCAGACTCGTAATTACTAGACTTCTTTAGTTAAAAGTGATACCAGGGGTTGCTTTAAGACACTAGGGTGTGTTTGAGTGTGTGTGTGTATGTGTGTGCGCGCGCGCACGCGTGTCCGTGCGCGCGCGCTGGGAGGTTTGACTTAACATCCTTATGTTGTTTATGCTCGTGGGTGGTAGAGGTGATGAGAGGTTAGAGAGCAAAGATCGGAAGAAGAAAAGAGGTGCTCCTGGTAGCTAAACAAACTCCAAACTAGGTGTCATCTCGGTCCCTCTTTCTTTCTCATGCTGTTTTTCTGAGTTTTTAACACTGTCCCTCCTCTCTCTCTCAGTCTGTCTCTCTGTCTCTCTGTCTCTCTGTCTCTCTCTCTCTCTCTCTCTCTCACACACACACACACAATGGGTGAAATGTAGCATACCCAGAACCCAAACAGCGATTTGCTGGTTTAATAGCCCCTGTGAGTAAATTGAAATAGAAATTGACAGGGTTTTATAGTTTCACTTAAAAAATATTAGTAGCATTTGGTTAATTAGCTCTCCTTCTCTCATGGTTGGGGCGGTGGCCATGCGTTTGTGTGCGTATGTCTGGGTCATATAACAGCCCCCCCAGGTGAGAACTCAAGGTTGTGAGGCCCACCGCCAGGCAGCACCTTTGGGATCAGTGTGATCAGCGGCTGGGGTGGGGATTGAGGAGATCTGGGACTCACACTAGGCCCTTGAGATCAAACAAGTGACTAAGGTCCAGGCTCAGGCACTCTCTGGTCGCTTCTAAAAACCCGACGCAGCCAACCCTTTCCGTAGCTGCAGGGAACTATGAAACCCCCGCCGGTTAGTGTAACTTTGGCCCCAGAGCTCCAGATCCTGAAGTCTGAAGTGGAAGCTCTGGATTCCGGGGTCTGGTCCTACGCATATCTTCTCTCCCCTGTCTTTCTTTGTCACCTGCCCTGTGTCAAGTCAAGCATACTTCTGCGAGATCGTCCGTGTCTGGGAAAGGCCAGAGGTTGTCTACCCCACGACCCTTTGCATTGGAGGCCTCCCCACTTCACCGAAAGGCTGAGATGATTCTAGGGAATGAATGGGGCAGAGGTGTGGTGGGGAGGGGAGCATTCAAGGCCTGAGCCTGCAACTAACTCTCCTTTCAGCTCTCTTCACCTCTGCGGTAGGTGTTCCCGGCCAGCAACAGCTCACCTGGGCCTGACACACCTTTGACACGGGGGTTCTCCCAAATGCACAGACCTGGCCCTGTTTTTCTCTCTCCCTTTGCATTTGGCCAAACACTCAAAACTCTTCACAACTATATATTTAAAGATCCAAAATCAAATAAATCCCTTTCCTTTTTGGAGGGAATTCCTATGTTGGGTCACCTGAGCCCTCCTCACCCCTGTGCCAGAGGGTGGGGGTGACAGTCAGTGTTAGCATTGCCAACAGCAATGGTGATGGGCTGATCCACTTTCATTATCTAGCACTTTGAACCTTACTCGGGAAGGTTAATTTAAAAACTCCTCTCAGACACACATTACCCCAATGCATTGAACAATCCACAACCATTAAATATTTCCTTTCTCATATGATATTCTGAAATGAGCAATATCTTTAGACAGGGACAACCAAGCTCGGTTCAATCAACAAAACTATCATTCTTATTAGTGTAAGTAAATTCAGCCACAAATCAGGTGATACTGCCATTTGGGGGAATAACAAATAACCAAATTTCTTTTAAAACAATAAACCACGACAGGCCATGCATAGGCTGCATTTGATGCTGCCACCACATTTTACTGTTCAAAATACATTTTCCCATCGAAGTAGAGAAGAAGGACTTGTTTCCCGTTCCTATTTTTGTTTTCCTTTGCTTCAGATGTGTGTCTAAAAGGATGCATAATGTATACAACTACTCCAATGAGACCAAAATGTCAATTAAATACCTTTCAACCATATTTATCTTTCCTGGAGACTATTTAAACTAAGGAGCAAAAGCAGACCTGCTCAGAATCACCCAGACAGGTTTCAGAAATCATTTCTTTGATGTTTCTTTGTTTAGTTTAATCAAGTATTCTCAACCAAATCAGGCTCCATTGTGTAGGTTGCAGATGGGGTAGTGTGTGGGTAGGGGGAGTGTTTTGAGCCTTTTGTTTTAAGAAATACACCCGTGATGCCTTTCAATTGGGATGGTGGCACTGAGGAGAGGAGAGTATTAAGGGAGGGAGGGTCCTGAAGAGGGATGTGGAGAATATTGTTCCACGGTTGTTTAATGGACCAAAAGGTGAAAAGAATCTCTAAAATGGTAGTTGTCCCTATGGACGCCCAAACAGAATTATGTGTTTGTGGGTCTCTCCCCACAAATATTCCATTTATCGGGTGATGACTCTGGAACTCAGTTATCTTGGAAAGGGGCTCTGCAGCTTATGGGGCATTCAGAGTCATACCTGACTTGGACAAATATAGCACATGTTTTTATTCCAATGTGCACTGTCATGCTTAACAAAGTCTTTGCAAATCCAGGAGGATCCTCTGGAGCCTACAGAGGACCCTGTGCCTCCATGCAGCAGCCCCAGCCCTTAGGCAGCGGGTCTTCACTTGCCAAGTCATCTGGCCAGGCCCACTATGGGACGTATTTGGGGGGAGGGGTGCGGTGCATTGGGGAGGGTGCCCAGCTTGCTCACACAAAGCCGACAAGAATAGGAAGGAGCCAGTAGCTAAGACAAGACAAAAACATCTACCCTTAATCCTCATGATTCTAAATTATCAAATGACACACTCATATTTTCTCCCTCCTGATTTCATTTCTAATGACTCTACCTTTCATCACTGGGCCTCCAGAAATCGCCACCATAGAGCCATAAACGTACGTACACACATAAACAGTTGTATATGTCGTGTCCAGAGGGTCCTGTTCTAAAGATGGAAACTACCTCCTGCAGAGGAGACAGAGCTGCCCCACCTCCGCTGCCCCTCCCTCCCGGAGCATTCGCTATTTATTTACTGTCTTTTCGTTTGTTTGTTTGTTTGTTTGGTGGTGGTGGTTACCTGGACGTCTTCCATTCCTGGATGCCCGAGGCCATGCAGCGAGAGGCTGTCACCCATGCCCGCGTCCAGGCCGTGATGCGCCGAATGCAGCAGCACGTCTGGCCGGCGGACCGAGTGGTAGTCCCTTCGGGGGTCGAGGCCGGAGAGCTGGGGCAAGGCGGCCCGAGGCTGGGGCAGGAGAGAGCCGGCTTCGGAACCCACGTCTTGCCTCTGCCGCTGCCCCCAGGGATGCTGCTGGGGCTGGTGCAGTGGGTTCAGGGAGTAGGGGTCGTTGACGTGGGAGTAGGGGTCCTGGCTCTGGTGGTAAGGGAGCGGCTGGTAGGGGGGCGGGAAGTAGGGCGGCTGGAAGTCCGACGACGGCGTGTGGGACAGCGGCGGGGCGCTCGAGTACGGGCCTTGGGACACCGAGCCCAGCTGGGACAGCCGCGAGCTGTGGCTCGGGACGCCATCGTGCCGGTCCTGGGAGCGGAGAGAAGGAGAGCAAGAAAGAGAAGGAGAGAAGGAGAGAAGGGGAGAAGGGGAGAAGGGGAGAGAGAGAGAGAGAGAGAGAGAGAGAGAGAGAGAGAGAGAGAGAGAGAGAGAGAGGAAAAAAAATACAAGCGACAAATGGAGAAGCCCGGCTCCTGTACGTTCTTCCCGGGACAGGGGAAGCAAGAATCTGAAACTTATACTGCCAAGTTGACTCAGAGGGCAAATGATTTTTAGCAATTCCAAACGCAGAGGCTTTGGGGAGGGAAATGGGGAGAATCACCCACATAACCGACATCTGAGCCTTCAGTTAAGAGTGCAAAGCCAGCAAAAAGGGTGAGGGGGCAATGACTGTGTGGAGGGAGATTCTAAATTCCCTAATTAAAAATATAGTCATCTGACATATTGTACTTGCTCTTCTGAAGGTTTTAAACAGTTTTTATAACTCTGCCAGAGTTCCAAAGTATAACACAGAAAACTTTACACCATTTGCTGTGCTGCTGCTCCAGTTCAACGTCAACTTCTGCCTTCACGGGAAACCCAGTGGGCTGCCCGGGAGCTCCCTGCACCACCCGGTAATTCCAGGAGCTCCCAGGAATCTGCCTGACCTGAGCTCCCAATCACCCCTCCCTCCCCAAGAGGAATTAATTTAAATAGTGTTTGATTGAAATGGATCTCATTTGAAATCATCTCCTAAGCCCACGTTAAGTCAAATTGTGGTTTTAAGGAGTTATTTCTAAGGTTGCTTTTCTATATCTAATGCGATTAATTCTCCAGGGTGTGTTAATGAAGGACCTGAGGTTGCAAGGGGGTGAAAAAACCCAGAACAAGTTACTGTTGGTCCTATCTGAAGTGGTGAACTGAAGGGGGCCTGTGTGTGTGTGTGTGTGTGTGTGTGTGTGTGTGTGAGGGGGGTGTCTAAGTTTCTCCCTCTTCTCTGTGGAAATGCCAAGGTAAAGTCTTCACGGTTCTCTTTCGAGAAATAGACACCTGAATTTCCAAACTGCAATGGCAAATAAAAAGTTTTCTGTTTGGCCACCCCCCCGCCCCAGCTGACTCGAGGAGCTCAGAGGAGGACACACAATGCAGAGAAAAGCAGCTGCAGCCTCGTCCAATTATGGTGCTAAATTACCAAGCCAAAGGCGCTCAGAGGAAGACAGAGACGGAGAGAGCGAGGCACGCACACAGAGACAGAGAGACAGAGAGAGACAGTGAGAGGAGGGAGCATGCAATTCTGGTACAACGTGAATCCAAACTCACCATGGATGAATAGGTGTGGACTAACATCTGGAAAAAAAAGCCTGGTTACTGCTCAAAATCAAACAATGATTTAAAAAAAATCAAGGAGTCCAGCAGAGAAACGAGCTGGACACAGAAGCAGAGCTTGAGGTGTTTCCAGGACAAGCCATCAAAAAAAAAAAAAAAAAAAAAAAAATCCCCCCCACCCCCGAACAAGACTGGCGCTGCCTATCACACAGACGGAGCTGTTCATCGGTCCCTTGCTGTCTTTTTGGCCTTTTTTTTCTTCTGCCGTTCTCCCGGGCTTCAGAAGCAGTCCTCTTCCACCCGAAGCTGGGCTCAGACTGCTCGGGCGCCCCTTCCTCCCTCCGCTTGCCTACACCGCCTCATAATAATTGATATTCATGACTATTAATATTACACGAGTACTTTAAAGGGAGAATGGAGGACAAATGGAGCGTGAAGCAGCAGTGAGCGCAGAGCTCCCCTACTATTGTAAATGACGTTCATTCAGTGGAGAATTACTAGATGTAATCAGACGAGGGGGCTGGCAAAGGCAGACTGGGGAAAAAGTTTAGCAGGAAAGAGGCAGAACTTCAATTAACTGAGCTGGGGACACGCGTACAGCAGCCTCTGCTTCCTAGGACAGGGCAGTGAGGGAGAGCATCGCTGGGGGCTTGTATAAAACGTGTTCCCGGAGAGGGACTTTCCTAATGGGAAGAATGGATTGCCCTAGGTGCTTTGTGTGCAGATTAAAAGAATAAAATAAAAAGGCGTTGCCTCATCATTTGCAGGGGAGAGAAAAGTAAACCGGTGGACCCCAACCCGTTGTTTACAGTGACGTTTGCAGACCTTCGCTGAATATCAGCGAATATGCTTATTTACTAAAGGACAGAGGCGAGGTGGAGGGTTTTCATCCCTTGTGCAGCCTTCCCTTCATTAATGCCCACACAGCCTGCGATTTTTACCTCAATTTGAAACGTAGGCAATCAATCTTCAGGCACACTAAAGTTATCCTTTCCAGGCAAAGCCAGGGGCAACAGAAAACCTTTTCGGATATTTCAGGAACCCGTTCAACTGGCTTGACTGTCATTTCTGTTAAAGTTCAACCTTCCTCCCGACTTAAATAGGCTCCTTCCACCAGGCTGCTGGTTTTCCTATATTTTTGAGCGGAAAATGTAGGCAGCTGGAAACAACCGCACTATGCCGTCTCTCTCCGTCTCTCTCCCCTCTCCCTCCCCCTTTATTCACTGGCCCTCTTCCACTCCACCCCTTCCTTTTCCTCTCTCCCTCCCTTCTTTCTCCTCTCCCTCCTTTCTCATTTAGGCAGTTTACTTTTCATAATCAAAGAGCGAGTTATATCCTGCGTACTTCTCAGGACCCACCGATACCTCTCTCTGTGTGCCCCAAGCTGTTTACCCCGTGGCACCATCCCCGCCAGTGTCTTGCCCACTTTGGCCGCTCACATTTTCTCTTTTTTTAACGCTACCTCTAAGTGTCCTCGACTTTGCCATCATCTCGCCTGTTAAAGAAAGAAAAGGAGGCCGAACCGAAACAAACACAAGGCGGAGGAGCGACCCTTCCTTACAGTCAATGCATAACCACAGAGAGGAAAGAAAGAAAAACTCCAAGCATCAGTCTCAGAAAGACCCATCTCTCTCTGTCTCTGTCTCTGTCTCTGTCTCTGTCTCTGTCTCTGTCTCTGTCTCTCCTTCTCTCTCGCGCCCTCCCTCCCTCCCGAAAACTAGGATTCAGGGCAGAGCTGGGGGCACTGGGCGCTGGTGCTGCCTGCGGGGCGCGGCGGGCGAGCCCGTCCGTCCGGCAGGAACGGGCCAGCGGCGTCGGTCGGAGCTCGCGACCGCTTCCGTGCGCGGCCCGTTCCCCGTCTCCGCAGGGCCGCTCGGGGCCGGGCTTTCGCGAGTTGTCCCGGAGCGACGGGGCGGCGTTTCCCCCACTGGATGGGGGAGCCTCGGTGCGTCCCACCGCGACTGCTCCGGGCGGCCAAGCCCGGCCTTCGCCCGCCGTCCGGGAGGCTCCCCTTCTCCCGCCGGGCTCCACCCGCCCTCTCTGCGGTCGGCGCGGTGCGCTCTGCAGCTCCGACCTTCCCCTTCCCTAAGTCCTCTTCGCCTTTCTTCAGGCTCTTTTTCCCTCCCTCCCTCGACGTCTCCTCGGGGCCTTCGCTCACCCCTTTCCCCTTGCGCCTAACTTGAGGTCTCCGAGTCCATCCTGCTCCGGAGCGAGGTTCGGCGGGCCGCCCGCAGCCGTCCCTTCCCGTCCCGCGCGCCCCGCGCCCCGCGCCGCCGGGCCTGGGAGCCGCCCCGCGGAGCCACCGCTCGGCTGCGGAGACTGAGGGCGCCCCGCGGGCGCGGCCCGGGCCCTCCGGCTGCAGGCGCCTCGGGCCACGGGCAACTTCCCCAGCCGGAGGGCGAGTTACGCTAGAGAACCCGGTGCACTGAACAAGGGCAGCACATCTCGCAAAAAATGCCCAAACACGGGCTGGTTTGGACGCTCTGACCCGCAAAGAAGCAAAACCCAGGAAAAGAGGGAAAAAAATTGGGACCGCTCCTTGGCTTGCGCTCTACCGACACCCCTCTATCTACCTCCCTCTTTTTAATTTTCCGTCCTCTACTTGGATCGGTTTGTTATCGACTTCAGGAATTCTATTGAAAATACAAATTAAAATCCCGAGTCTGTTACCAATGAGGCTTGAAAACTTAATTCTCTCCCACACTCAAAACGAGGAGAACCTCTGCCTTTAGCAGACTCCCTTTCCTCTGCCCACCTTCCTCACCGGAGTCTGGTGGGGGGGGGGGCGGTGCGGGGAAGAGAGAAGGGAAAATAAAAGAAATAAAAGATAAATCTTCTAAGTTACAGTAGTCAGACTGCAACCTCGAAGTCCTTTTTCAGAATAGCAAAGTCTCCCGAAACCAGCTTTTCTAAAAGTTAGAGAGAGCTGAAAAAATCGACCGGAAATCTGCGAGTAAATAGCTTAAAAATATATATCAGTTGGGGTGTCAAGAAGCTCAAATTCTCTATCTGCAAAACTCTAAGATGCATCTGGGGTGCCGGCTCACCTCATAGATATCTTCGTACTTGACATTCTCCACGAGCTTCCAGAGCATGATGGCAGCCTGGTCTCTAGGAGGTGAGTGCATTCATGTGAGGAGCAGATGTCTGGCTTCTCAGGACTCTGCTGTCTGTAATGATCCATCTATAATTGGAAATGGGGGATACACACCAAATCCGACGCTCCTCTCCCATCGCAACTTATATCTGTTGTCTCAAACAATAGGCTGGAGAAGTAAGCCTCAGCAGAGAGAAAAACATTATTACACACACAGGAGTTAGATGCAACCCACAGACATATATATTATAAAAATCATAAACATATATTTACACCCAGAGACCCACATTTAGTTATATAAGCACCCCTGGGTCACATAGTCTACAGACTCCAAACATGCATGTAAAGGAGAGATGGTTGTTCCGTGTGATTAATATAAATATACACATTTAAAAACCTCTATATTGAAAATGATGAATCATTGTAGCCATTAACTAAAGTCTTTAAAATTCACAATGAGCAACCAGGGGGCCAACAGCCTCCCATTTTCTATCTATGTTTTAAAAGGGAGACCATTATTGAGATTTTAAAACAGAAACTCCTATTCTTGTGTGTTCAGCAGGAGGGTATTTTGAAAGCTGGATTTGGGGGTTTTAAGGGTGATCTCCCTGTGTTGATGGTTACACAACTTTTTTTCCGACTGTACCTCTGTCACTGTAGAACAAAAAGCCAGCTCGTTTCTAATATTGCTGGTCATTTTGCTCAACATATGTGGTAACTTAAATACTGTGTGAACACCCCAGTCTCTCCTGTTTGTCATTTTAGGGGTTGTTTGCATGGATTTTCAACAGATTCCACATGCTATTTTTTCTTGGCTGGAGTCTCCATTTTATGAAGATTTTTTTCTCCTTTTTTTTCAGATGTTGGGAGCAACACAGGCACACACACAGGTCGACACAATGAATGAATTTGGAACCTTCTTTGCAGAGACATAGCACATTTTATATTTACATCTGTTGTCCATAACAAACTTTTAAGTGGTTTTAATTACGGAGAATCGAGAAATGGTCACCTAAACCTTTGGAAGGTTTGAGCAGAATGTTCTTTAAATACAAAGTGAAAAATATTTTGGGTTTTGTGAGGTTTCATTTGTTTGTTTTGAGTGTATTTTTTCATAGTGTGATGTGTGTGTGTGTGTGTGTGTGTGTATACACATACACAACGTAAACACCGACAAGAACAAAGTTAGCCAAACCTTAAAATTGGGCTCCCTTTAAGGCACAGTGTTTCTGGATTTCATCACTTAGTGAATATTCACCTCATTCCCCTTTCTCCCACCCCCTCTTTCTTTCTTTCTATTCCCTTTCAGTGTGCCGAAGGATCTCCACAGCCAGAAGGGAAGTCCAGTGGAAGATCTCTGCCTCTGGGGCAGAAAATAAATGACAGGAGGGAATGAGGAGGGACCGGGGCAATTTGGGGTGGAAGTTATTAAACCTGATAAGAGTGAATCTGCAAAGACGGTTGTCTGTAAATCTCAGGACTGCTGAGTGCTGCCGTGCGAGCAGGCACTGACACTCTTTGAGGAGAGGACTCCGGACAACCGCGGTGGATGCTCCCTTGATAAAAGCTGACCAGACGCTCCATATTATGCAGAATGAACAACTCGTCAGATTTTAAATTTAATTTTTAAATGATAGGTGAAATCCAAGGAACACAAAGAAGGTGCTTCAGAAGGAACTTTAGACATAAATCCTACCTTCATTTCCAGTTTTAATTTTTATGCTTTGCCTTTCCGGTCCTTCCTTCCTTCCTTCCTTCCTTCCTTCCTTCCTTCCTTCCTTCCTTCCTTCCTTCCTTCCTTCCTTCCTTCTTTCCTTCCTCCTTCCCTCTACTTTAAATATTAACACCTTAAATTATATAAAAGCTATACAGATTTTTCCACTAGGAGCATGAGCAAAAATTTTCTTCTTTGCTCCCAGAGCTGGTTTAGACATGGAAAGGCATTTTTTCCTAATTTTATTGTGTGGCGGAACTTGAAACGGATTTTACCCTCCCTTTCCACACTTTTCAGAACTAAAATAAGTCC
>VMDR010005792.1:0-49132 GCA_007922815.1 Macrotus californicus | reverse complement strand
GACCCCTAAGATCCTTCCAAATCTAAAAAAAGTCTAAGATCACTCAACACTTAAAAATGTGCCTTGGGAATACTCTGAGAGGACTCACAAGAACCAGAGACAAGCTGGAGAGCTGAACATAAAGGGAGAGTGTTCACTCAGTGTTCACTGTACATCTCGTGGTCCTTTGAGTTTTGTATCACGTGCATCTATTTTCTTTTTAATTTAAAGAACCCAATCGCTTGTTGCATTGTGACACTGTGTATGAAAAAACAGTAACAAACACCATCTCTGACTTTAGAATTATGCATGCCACATGCAAATACCGGTAATAAGAAAAAGAGCTTTGGTAGAAAAGCAAAACAAAAGCTTTAGCTATCAAAGCGCCCTAGGAAAAGAATTTCAGAGTGGTGAACACACAACACAGTGCGCAGGTGATGTGTGGCAGTACTGTGCACCTGAAGCCTGTATAATTTTGTTAACCAGTGTCACCCCAATAACTTCGGTGAAAAGGAAAAGAATTTCAGAACATTAAGAAAAAAGACTAACAATCTAGGAGACAAATAGCAAAACTCATTTAAAGTGACATATAGTTATATATTCTCTCAAGTTCTACAGCTTGAGATCAAAGTCCCTATATAACTGAAACGCTGGCCCTCTTTGCACTGTGATTTTTAAAATATTGGATCCTTGTACCTAAGTTGATTGTTTTTTTGTCCCTTTTTTTACTGGTTGTGGGAAGAGAAATAAAAAAGATTATCAATCTCCCCACCCCCCACAAGGAAACTCTGAAACTGGGATTGAGGCCAGTCTGGGGGTGTTCTTTCCTTTTCCACAAGCAAACACCAAGAGAAGTAACTAATTTTTCTGATGTTCTGAGCAGGCCTTCAAAGCTTCAAGTCTCTGGACCCAGTCAAATTTCTGGAGCCTCATAAAGAGAGGAAGCAAAAACAATGCTTTACCAAACTCTCCCCCAGGGACAAATAAACTTCTGGCCTGACTCAGGCTCATGTTTTCCTGCTCTAAAGATCCTGATCATAGTCACCTGACTCTGCTTCCTGAAACAGGGCTTTTACACACCATCCCTTTGTTCAGAAATTGTTCTTATTTGTTAGGTGTTTGTAGTTTGTTTATAGTTTGTAGTTTGACAGTTTCTCAGGTGATCTTGATAAAACTCCACCTTCTAACTTTCAATAACAATTAGTACTAGGAACCCTCTTCTCTGAACAGACTGGCTTCCTCCAGGCCTCACAAACATCCTAGGTTCACCTTTGCCCCGTTTGCTTCCCACAATGATGTGCACTTCTCTTCAACCATCCTACCCCATCCCCAAGTTGCACCTCTCCATCTTTTCCAAACTCCACATGCCCTTCAAACACTAGCTCAAATACATTCTTCTCTAAAGCCTTTCCTACCTCTTCCAACCCTAGCTAATGACTCCCTTTTCTACTCTGAAGGTTAGTTACAATGCACAGGGTGCACCATGCTATTTTCTCCCAATACTTGATTCAGGTAGCTGGTGCCCTAACTGGTAGGACTGCATGCTCCTCAATGGACCATGCCTCACTCCCACACTGTGAAGGCATTTTGTACACACCTTCCAGGAAGCAGCACACTTGTGACTTTTAGGTATAACACTGGTTTCACTCTAAACAATCTCAGGGACCTGGGGACATATAAGGCAATTCAATTAATTTTCAGACTAACATGGAGAGGCAGTTATGTTTGAAGAGGCACCTGCTTACAATTTGCATAATGTGTCTTAATGTCGCATGTGGGAGGTGGGAAATACAGAACCAATCAGAGAAATTCAGTGTGCCCTGGAGTTAGATGTACTCACCAGGTGGAGAACACCTAAAAAGAGAGAATGCGTTCCCTGAGTCAGTCAGGCAGAAGGGGAGCCATTTTTCGACAAAATGGCACTGCCCCACCACCTTGACCTCGTGTCCCAACTGTAGAGAACCTCATTCTTACTGAGGTGCTATCATATCCAGAATGAGTGACCGAAGCAGTAACCAACAGATGGGGTACTTGTAAGGAGCTGCATGGCAGCCAGGAACAACATCCACACAAGGCACCACAAGGGATCTTGAGGACAAAAAGGAAAAGGGCAAGATGACTATGCCCTTAGAAACCAAAGAGAACCCTAAAGAGTTTCTGATGGGAAAAGTTTTTGGTATGATTGAATTGTATACTTAAAATGGATGAATTTTATGATATGTAAATTATACCTTGATAAAATTGTTTAAAAAAAAAAGAAACTTTGGTGATTTGAGCTGGACATTTGCATGTGGCGAAGCACCCAACAACAACCCAGTGAAGAGAGGGTATTCACAGGTTTCCCCTGTTGTTTCAAGACAGAAGGCACAAAACTTCTGGTACAAAAACTGTAATTTTTCATATTAAGCTAGGAGAGTTCACTATAAATGATAATGAAAACTGCCAAAATACAGCTTCTAAAAATGACATCTATACATACAATGAGATCCAAACTATATAAAACTACTGAGATACTGAAAACCACACAGCTGGTGAGACAGTTTGTGGGAGAGAAATGGAAGGGTAGGCGGTGGAAGGAAAGGCAATACTTCAGATGTGATACTGAAAAAGCAGAACTAATGAAAGAAGGGAAGTCTGAGAAACCATTGCTGTTGGCCAAGAAGCTTGGTTTACTACCCCCAGGGTCATAGGGTCTGCTCTGGCACGGGTTCTTTTAAAGAAGGCTAAAGGACATTTTTCCCGTGACAGGAAACAAAGGAAATCAGGAGAGCCACACACAAGTAAAGGGCAACTCAATTCGAAGCAGAGAAGGAGAGGAGGCTGCTGAGAGCAGTTACAAGCCCAACACAGAGGTGCAGGATACCAGTTCTAAAGTTAACAGGTAAGACACCAACTCTGAACATTTTTAAGTGACAGAATAAAACTGTCTGTATCTTACTTACATCTTAGAAACACATTTCTTTCATATACCTGAGCTTCTCAGACTAACAAAGAGGCCATATGCTATATTCCAATATAATAAAGAGAAAAAGGAATCAATTTTTATTTGTGTACCTGTTTATGCTAGGTACTTGATCATATATGTCTCCTCATAGTTAAGTCTGCAAAATATAACTACCCCCATTTCATACATAAAGAAACTGAGACTCAGAAGGGCTAAAGAGTCTGAAGAATATGTAAATTCTTAATAGTGAATATAAATTTGAACCTGAACTTACTGGATTGGCCAAAAAGTTTGTTTAGGCTCTAGTAGTGCTTAGTTGTCTTTAACTCATTTGAAACAATTTTGTTAGATTGTTTTGTGACAGTTGTCATATCAGTGTGCATTTTAAGAAAACTTATCAAAATTGGTGAATTTTTGTGCAGCCATTTTAATATTGAAGATAGAAGAAGATACGCAACATTTTCAGCACACTATGCTTTATTATTTCAAGAAAAGTAAAAACGTAACTGAAACACAAAAAAAGATTTGTGCAGTGCATGGTGAACGTGCTGTGACTGATCGAATGTATCAAAAGTGGTTTGTGAAGTTTCTCGGTACTATTGACATTTGGCCAAATCATTCTTTGCTCTGGAGCTGTCTGATGCACTGGAAGATGTTTAGCAGCACCCCTGGCCTCTCCCCACTAGAAGCCAATAGCGGGAGATAGCCGACATACTCACAATATCCAAATCAATAAAGTTATTGGTGAAAATGAAGAATGTGTCTTTTATGGAAAAAACATAATGGACTTTTTGGCCAACCCAATATTTTAAATATTAAAAGTATTGCTGATTAGACTGTTATGCCCAAAAGTTAATCATAATGGTCAAATGGTCAGCGAGTTATAGCAATAAATGACACTAAATAAGGAACACACCCACTTTTTAGTTGTTAATCTGCTAGATGCAGTGCAGATACAGAAAAAGGTACCTGACCTCTGGTACCAAAGTAAGCGTGTTTGGGGGCGATCAACCTTAAATCCCCTTGTTTGGGACCACCCATACCGCAGGCCCTGTGACATACACAGCCTAAGCAACCACAAGACAATGCCTTCTCTCTCACAGATGTTTGGTAAAGGGGTTACCCCAACCCAAGCAACATAGATAAAATTCAATTCTTCAGGAATCTAAAAAGCTGGAAAACAAAATCTCAGTTGAGAGATGATATAACAATCAGTCTGGAGGCAGCATCACAGCAAGTCAAAGTCACATTTAAGCTGAAGCTAAGGTGGGAAGCAGAAGCCATAAGAAAGCCAATCTAGCCCTGGTTGGTGTGGCTCAGCAGATTGAGCCCTGGCATGCAAACAAACAGGTCGCTGATTCGATTCCCAGCCAAGGCACATGTCTGGTTGCGGTCAGGGTCCCCAGTGGGGGGCGCACGAGAGGCAACCACACATTGATGTTTCCCTCTCTTCTCTCTCTAAAAAAATAAATAAATAAAATATATATATTTTTTTAAAGAAAGCCAATCTATAAAGGAGAGAATGGAGCAGGTCAAGTGCAAGGGTGAGGGAGGGAGGCACTTGCCTCAGGTGCAACGTTGGAGAGGGCAACAAAACTCAGTAATCAAGATTATACTGTAAAGCACACTGTTTTTTAAAAAACAAATTTAACATTACGGAAGGGCACAGAAGGTAAAGAAAAAAGATGGAGAGAGTCCATGCAAGACAAAGACAGGAGGAGGACAGGGACTTCCCCAGTGCCTGCTCTGGGTTGCAGCTGTAGGTCATTCCAGGGAGCTCGAGGCCATGCACTAAGGACCACTACAACTGCCAGCCCTGCTACCATCCCTCCCAGCAGGCTAGGTTAAGTGGGTTTGTGTTCCCTGAGACCTGAGAGCCTTGATTAACACACTCTAATTGGAAAAATGAGACAGGCTTAAAAAAAAAATCAAGGCAGCATGTAATTAACTGACAAAAAATAGTGCTGAAATTAGTGCTACAGAAGTTCAGAGATCACTGTGGGTGGTCAGGGAAAGACACACTTAGCTAGACAGAGGTGGAGAAAAGCATATACTAAGCAAACAGATCAAAGTACAGGGAAAGGAGCGGAAGAAAAGCGAGGGGGAAGGAGTGTTTCTCGCACGCCCAGCTTACAGCCAGGGAAGCAAACAGCTCTGTGCTTTCTGCCCCCGCCCTCGGATCACACATCCATTGCACCTGATATACAGTACTGCTTTCCCCTTTTTCTCACGTTCACATCTTTCCACAACTTTCAGCGACCCGTTAAACCAACATCTCTTTGAAATGAGATACCCTACTCAAAAGGTATAGGCCAGAACTACAGGCTGTGGCAGTGGAAAAAGGAAGAAAAGAGGCCATGGCAGGAGGAAGGCTAAGGGGCTGAAAGCAGGGACAAGCGCTGTTCTCGGGGGAGAGCAAACTCCAGGAGTTCACTTGGGATGCAGTCCTATGTCTTAGGAGGGTAAGATGGTTTGACAAGGAGGAGGGATATTGGGGGCTCAAGAAACTAGGGGCAGGTGTAGAGAGTGTGCTGATGACTAATAGGCCGAGTGGCACCAAAGGCCTTGCATAGGGGAAAACGTGCAAATCTCTTGTGGTTCATTTCTGTGTATAGTTCCGTGACTTTCTCCAAGAAATAGTAAATATTAGGGACAAACAACAGAAAAATAGAAGGAGTGGGTGGGTAGGGCGCCTTGACATTCGAATAATCACATACTCATTGATATTTATTTCCATTAGAATCAGGCTTTCCTACCCACCTCCCAGTCCCCATGCTACCTCCCAACACATTCCCACCCTCCTGCCACGGCACCCCAGTCTCCAAATCAGAGAGAAAAGAAAAAAGAGCAGTTGTTTAAGAATAGTAACGTGAATCCACCATGAACGAAAATAAATCTTGGTGTTAGATCAAATCGTGCCGTATTTGCCCCACGCAGTAAGGGCTGCTGGTGCCGGGCTTAGAATGTATACGTCTGAGGGCCCTCCTCTCTTTTCACAGATGTGCATATCAAGTAAATATTCTTTAACAATTCCACATTAAAATAACCCCACACCCTGGGAAATAAAATCTTTTGTTGGTTATAATTTCCCAGATGCAAACCCCTTACTTTATAATTATGATTAATAATATCCTGCTCAAAGGGCTTGCTCTGTGCAATAGACTGGGGAACCAACTGCCAGTCTATATACAAAACTATATACATATTAAACATATACCTATTAGACAATTGTTAACTGGTTAAAAAAAAACTGAACCAAAAGTTCTAGGAATGGCCTTAAACACCAGAAGACACTTTAAATAAATTTAACCTGCCATCAGGCTCTCCTTCACTCTCGTCCATCTAGCCTTCACCTTCTCCCGCACATGTCAGGAAGTGCCCTCACGTGATGTTCTTGTAGTGACAGTGCTCAGACAGGCCAGATACGAGACTGTTTATTGTGAAGAGTTATCTCTGGGCATCGGTTACCTTAGTTTGTAAGTTTGTCTTGGTGTGTTTGTGTTCTCTCTTCAGTGAGTGTGTGTAGGTGTTTGAGTGTATGTAGCAGAGGGAGTGTGTATCTTTATAGGGAGAGGATGCAAATCTCTGAAGAAACGTTGCCTGCATCTCAGTGATTCTCAAAATGAACTGTTAAGTGTGTAAAGGTGAAAGGAGACAGTAATGAAAGACTACATATTGTATGGTTCCATTTATATAAAAAGTCCAGAATGGACATATTAAAACCACACTGAGGTATGATTTTATATCTAATGTGGCTAAAATAAAAGAGGCTAACAACACTAAATATTGGTGACATTAAAAATCTGGGGCAACTAGCCCTGGCTGGTGTGGCTCAGTGGTTGAGTGCCGGCCTGTGAAGCAAAGGGTCGCAGGTTCAATTCCCAGTCAGGGCACATGCGTGGGTTGTGGGCCAGGTCCCCAGTGGGGGGTGTGCAGGAGGTGGCCACACATTGATGTTTCTCTCCTTCTCTTTCTCCCTCTCTTCCCCTCTCTAAAATATGGATAAATAATTTCTTTAAAAAAAATGTGGAGCAACTGGAACTCATACATAAATCACTTTGGCAGTTTGTTAGTAAAGTTAAACATACATCTATCTACCTGTCCTATGACTCAGTAATTCCACTTTTAGGTATTTATCAAGAGAAATGAAAACATATATCCAAAAAAGAATTGTAAAAGAATGTTCATAACAACCTTATTCATAATTGCCTAACTTGGAAATAAACCAAAAATCCATCAAGAGTAAAAGAGATACACTGGGGTATATTCATACAACAAAGTATTATTCAGAGACAAATAACTACTATAATTACTGTTAAAAAAACACATACATAAAACACAGATAAATCTCAAAAACATTGTTACATGAAAGAAACCAGACACAAAAAAGCACAACTACTGTCTGACTCCATTTATGTGAAGTCCATGACTAGGCAAAACAAATCTATCATGTCAGAAATATGGCCTCAAAGTGGTTGTCTTTGGAAGAAGGTAGGTGAGGAAAATGGCTGGAAGGAAGGGAAGGGGAGGGGAGGGGGGAACAGGGGAAAAGGTACAGGGAGTAAGAAGCATAAATGGTAGGCACAAGACAGACAGGGGGCGGTTAAGAATAGTGTAGGAAATGGAGAAGCCAAAGAATGTATATGTATGACCCATGGACATGAACTAAAGAGGGGGAACGCGGGTGGGAGGGGGTGTGCAGGGCGGAGGTGAATAAAGGGGGGAAATGGGACAACTGTAATAGATAAAATAAAACTGTAATCAACAAAATATATTTTAAAAAATAAAGAAAAATTTTTTGAAAGACTTCTGGCTTGTTTTGGTAGAAGTTAATTGTATAAAATTACTAGAACTCCTTGAACTGGACACTCAGGATATGTGCATTCTACTGAATGTTAACTATACCTCATAAAAAATACAAAGTAGGACTGCTTCAAGGCATAGCCTAGAGACTTTGTTTCAAATGAAATCTACATTACTACACATACATTTTCAGTTTTTTGCCACTTTAGACTTCACATTTCTATTCATTATTACAAGTAACCTAATGGATGACAGACAAGTGTGAGCAGACGGATATAAGTATGTGTTCGTGTGTAAATTTTCATAAATAGAAAATCGAGTTTGAGTCTTCAGGCTTTCAATACATGTACCCGATGGGCTGTTGGCGGTCCAGCAGAATTTTTTATACCGTCTCCCTCTCAATATGATTTTATAGTTGTGATTCTGGAGGCTTGAGATAAAACTGAGAAAAAGGCACGTAACGCAAATGTCAGCAACAAAGATCAATGACAGACAATAGTGCTTTAGCCACTCTAACAGCCTAGAAAATAATGCCCTCCTCAATTATTTTAATTGAGAGAGAGCCCATAATATTTAAATTGAAGGGGAACGGAAAAGCATGAAGAAAGCCTGGCAGCTAATCTGATCTTTAAAAGTTGATAACACAGCCTAAATACCGAGAGCAGTGCACAGCAGAGCACGTCAGACTGAGCCCTGAACCCTACCTGAGCCCTTTCCTCCGCCTGTTTCGTCGGGGCCCTCCTCTTCCCCTCCCTCCGTTAGTCTCTATCCAGGTACATTTCTATCCCCACCACCTCTTACCCTCCCTATAATATGGCTCAGATCTAACTGATTATCACATACCAGCTCACCCCAGGCTCCAAATAAATAAATTGACAAAATTGAACAGCATTCTACTGTAGATATGGCACATACATTCAAACACTATACAGGCTATAGCCTGGGAAGACGCAGATGATCAGTGAGTGGAAAAAAGGTGACTTCATTTGTTCCTATCCCCACAGCTGTAAAAGATCTCCCCCTCCGAACTCCCACCACGTCTTCACTCCCTACGGATGGCTCTCACAGCACTCTCAACTATAAACAGGTGCGCATGCCTAAAACCTCCAACAGAGTTAAGTTCTCAGACAAAAACCACGTCTTGATGTCTGTCTTTCCCACGAGCCTAAGACAGTGACTTGTACAGGATGCGGCAAACACATGCTGAATCTGTGAACTGTTGAGTTAACAGGAACGAAAACAGCTGAGCGTGGATGAGGACAAGGAGAGAAAACTCTGCAAGGGCTCAGCAGAGAGAAAGGAGACGCGAAGGGGAGAGTAGAAGTAACAGAAAAAAACTGTGAAAGCAATTACTTTTGTTAAAGTGAATAGGACTACTTTTTAAAACTGAGAGTTGGAAAAAGCCATTACTATGCATGTAATATCGAAGCTATAAGCACCTATCTTTAAACTGTCGTATGAACACCTGAAGTATCTATCTCCCAACCCCGGATATCCAGTTTGCTCTGATAGTAACTGTAGCACTGCCTATCTGACATGCAGGTTCTAGGACCCTACTTCGCACCCACAGGGTCCTGGGTAATTTACGCATGTTCATATTTGAGAAGTATCACCCTACACCACTCAAGTCCTTTCTGTTGTACAGAACCTGTGTTTTATTTAAATGGGCCAGTAGCTGAAACTTGAAAAATCTCTGATTAGAGTGAAATCCCATCATTGTAATGGGATTTGAACTGTTCGTATTTAACCTTCGGTGAAGTGAATTACAGAGTAATTTGGCCTTAAGAGTT
The DNA here is from genome assembly GCA_007922815.1 of Macrotus californicus. Taxonomy (NCBI): domain Eukaryota; kingdom Metazoa; phylum Chordata; class Mammalia; order Chiroptera; family Phyllostomidae; genus Macrotus; species Macrotus californicus. The sequence goes on along the minus strand of VMDR010005792.1, from coordinate 39,616 downwards.
TTTAACAAAATTTTAGAATTAATCATAAAAATATGATTATAGGAAATTGAACAGGTAACATCCTCCAGATCTCATTTTTATTCCTTCATGCCTAGCACAGGGTTTGGAAATGACACATGTAGCCAATGTTTCTTGACTGAATAATATAAATGAATTTTTAAAAATCAGAGATGTTTAGGGCCGGAACAATCTTGGGGTCATCTGGTCCAACAACCTCATTTAAAGATGAGCAAGCTAGAAATCCTGGTAAGCAATCTGAAAGTTAGAATACTGTATTTTGCTATGTATAGTGTGCTCCCATGTATAATGTGCACCCATGTTTTTGACCCAAAAATCCGGGAAAAAAAAAACTTTCAATTTTTAATTCCATTTTTTATTTATTTGTATTTAGAGACAAAACTGATCATCGAATTCAAGAGTATTATTTTGCATATGGATATCATTATTGCTTTCTAGAATGACACTTAATGCAAAAGCGTAAATAAAAGAAAAACATTCATATAGATATGAAATTAGTACTACTTATGTATAACGTGCATCCTTATTTCCCCCTAAAAAATTTGGGCAAAAAGTGCACACTATACACAGCAAAATATGGTATATTGGATGTGACATTTTAATTTCCTTTTTGTTCCTTTCATAGGAATGTGTTAGAAAGGGGAGTGTAAGTATTGTAATAAAACGACTGAGGGCTCTTAAAGAAGTGACAGGGTAAAAAGGTGCCTAGGACTAGGCAGACACTAGCACAAGTAAATGAGGCTGAACAAAACTATTTTTCTAAGCTTATTTTTTTGGACAGGGCAATTAATTAATCAATTTAATCTGCTGAAACAATAACCTAAAGGATTCCGAGAAAAAGAAACATGAGCTGCGTGAAAATGTTACAAACCAAGGGAGACCGCACATAACTAATTTAAATCTCCACAGGCTTATTTCCTGTTCAAGTATGACCTCCTGGGCTAAGTTTTACTGCAGTGTTCATTACCAGATGACTTTTGGTTTTAGGAGAAGCCAAGGGCAAGTTGGAAACGCTATTCTTAACTAAACATAAAACAAAAAACAAAAACCCTGGGGCTGTTTCTCATTTGTTCATAATCAGAATGCAGGCTTGCAGAGAAAACATACCAGCCTCCGTAGGCGAAAATATAACGACTCAGTCACGTCCTCAAAAGAAATCAATACACAAACTTCACAGCCGGACCCAGCTGTGCTGCACGGAAGCCAGGAATTTATTCTAAGAGCAGACAGATCAAAACGCAACTGCCAGATAAGTCATATTTCAATAAAAAAAAAAAGGGTGTGCCCTAAGGTTTTTTTTTCCTTTCCACTTTCAACAAGTAGAAGCCTTCGAAGGACCACTGGTGAGAAAGCCCTTTCAAGATGATCGTTCCCCGAGCTAAGCCTGGGAGAGGTGGAAAGGACGGACAGGCACCGAGAACTTGCACACTGCGGCCAGCGCCGGGAAGGGGCCGGTTCCGACCCCGAGGAGGCCGGGCCCCCAACTGATTCATCAACTCAGGGTTCGCGCGCCTCCACCGCGGGCGACGCCCAGCGCGCCCCACCCTGTACGGTCGCCCCGAAGCAGCCCTCAGCGACCCCCGCTCCCCGAGAGGAACCTGTAGGGAAGGAGACCAAGGCAGGCGGCTGAAAGGCAGCAACCTCTCCCTCTTGAGCCACCATGGCCGGTGCGACTCCTGCCCGCGCCCGTAGACGGACTTCCTGGAAAGCACCGGGCTGGACTCACCTGACTGGCGCCCGCTGGGGATACCGACTCCTTCACAGACCCGCAGGGACTTCCAGCCGCTCGGTTCACAGCACCCGCCGGTCCTGCCTACGTCTGCCTCCCAGGGAGTTGCCGGATCCACTGCCAGCAGCACCCCCAACTCGACGGCGCTGTCGGTGCGGCTGGTTCCCCACCTCCGTCACCCACGCGCTTGCGCATCTCAGGTTGCAGGGCATCCTGGGAGTTGTAGTTCGAGCGAAGGGGTAAAAAGCTCAGCGCACAGCCTGGGTCTTTACAAAAGATCCTCAAGACATTGGAAGCAGCTACGGATACCAGGCCTAACTCCAGCCTGGGACAACGCTCTCTACTCGTGGAAATATTTAACCTCGACCCTCTGGGAGCTATGAGCAGCAGCTAGAGGCTCTATGGTATAAATTTCCTCTTTACTTTGAGTTTTACTAAAGAGACACACACACGAGGCAGGGTTTGTTGTATGTGCTCTTGAAGTAGCTAATGCGAGGACATGACATCGAGTCCTTTAAACTTGTTATAAAAAACTGATTGGTAAACAAACAAAAGCTAAGGCAGAAGAGGGGTGTAAATCAGGCGTATGTCATCTCAAGGGCGTAGTGACTGTAGTGATTTCTTTAGGCCTGCAACTACAGATGATGTCGCAGCGCTAGCATCTACATTCCCCTGCAGTTTCGGTCCATCCCTTTCTCGCATTCCAACTTCAAGCTCTGCACCTGGAGGTGGAGCTGGGCTAACGTGAGAGGGCGCTGCCCAAAGGAGGAAACTGGGACTGATGGGTAGCCTCGAAGGGAACACCAGGACAGTGGGAATTTTTCAGAGGACAGTGGATGACTGCCTTTTGTGGCTCTGAGGAGAGGGAACAGCGATGGCCTTCCATTCATTTGTTTACTCACTCGGAATTTTTTTGCCCCGCTCTTCAGGAGTAAACCATTCCCAGGAGTATTGCTCAGCTTCGATACACCTCGTACAAAAATGTAGCCAGGAGGAGGACTAAGCTGCCTCCTTGAGGTACATTCCAGAGTGGGAGCCAACTAATGGCTAAACCTCTCCTGGCATCTATTTCTTCACTCAGAGCAAGGAGTACCCTAGGTAAAGTAAACATCCTGGAATTTCCTGCAACTGGTACCCACTAATCACAGCAATAAAGATAACCGATGATTTCAAGTTTTTAAGAAAAAAAAAACCCTCCTAAACTGCAAATACTCTTAGAAGATCAACAACATTAAATCGTATTGCATCTTATTTTCTATTGCATTTTATTTTTTTAATTATATTTTGTTAATTATGCGATTGTCCCAATTTTTCCCCCTATGCCCCCCTTCACCCAGCACCCCCCACTCCCTCACACAATCCACACACCATTGTTCATGTCCATTGGTCATGTGTAGGTTCTTTGGCTACTCCATTTCCTCTACTGTACTTTACATCCCCATGGCTATTCTGTAACTACCAATTTGTACTTCTTAATCCCCTCACCTCTTCACCCATTCCCCACAATCTTCTCCCATCTGGCAACCATTGAAAAACTCTGTATCCATGATTCTCTTCTGTTCCTCTTGTTTTGCTTTTTAGATTCAATTGTTGATAGATTTGTATATTTTGCCATTTTATTGTTCATAGTTTTGATCTTCTTTTTCTTAAATAAATCACTTTAACATTTCATAAAATAATGGTTTGGTGATAATAAACTTTAGTTTACTCTTCTCTGAGAAGCTCTTTATCTGCCCTTTGGTTCTAAATGATATCTTTGGTGGGTAGAGCAATCTTGGCTGTAGGTCCCTGCTTTTCACAACTATGAATATTTCTCACCAATCTTTCCTAGCCTGATAAGTTTCATTTGAAAAATAAGCTGACAGTCTTATGGAAACTCCACTGCTGGTAACTAACTTCTCTTCTCTTGCTTTTAAGATTCTCTCTTTATCTTTAACTATTTGCATTTTAATTATAGTATGTCTTGGAGTGGTCCTCTTTGCATCCATCTTGTTTGGGACTCTCTGTGCTTCCTGAACTTGCATGTCTATTTCCTTCACTAAATTAGAAAAGTTTTCTTTCATTATTTTTTCAAATAGATCTTCAAGTTCTTGCTCTTTCTCTTCTCCTCTGGCATTCCTATGATGTGAATGTTGGAACCCTTGAAGTTGTCCCAGAGGCAGCTTATACTATCCCCATTTTTTTAGATTCTTATTTCTTCTCATTCTGATTGGTTGTCTTTTTCTTCCTTATGTTCCAAATCATTGATTTGATTCTCAGCTTCACCCACTGTACTGTTGTTTTCCTGTAAATGTTCTTTACTTCAATTAGTATATCCTTCCTTTCTGACTGGATGTTTTTATGCTGCTAAGGTCCTCAAAAGTTCCTTGAGCATCCTTATAACCAGTGTTTTGAGCTCTGCATCTGATAGATTGCTTATCTCCATTTCTTTTAGCTCCTTTTCTGGAGTTTCAATCTGTTCTTTCATTTGGGCCATGTTTCTTTGTCTCCTCCTTTTGGCAGCCTCCTTGTGCTTGTTTCTATGTACTAGGTAGAGCTTCTATGACTCTCTGTCTTGGTAGTGTAGCTTAATGTAGTAGGTGTCCTGTAGGGTCCAGTGGCACAGCCTCCCCTCTCATACAGGCTTGGTACTTGAGGTGCACTCTTTGTGTGGGCTGAGTACACCCTCCTCTTGTAGTTGAGTCTTGATTACTGTTGGCAGGTCAATGGGAAGGATTTACCCAGGCCAGTCAGCTGCAAGGACTGGCTGTGACCATTGACCACCACCCTCCACCCTCCATGGAGGTTCAGCTGTGCAGGCACAGTGTGGTGGTGCTCCAGTGAGGTCTGTAGTTGTCTACTTGGTGTACTGCCCCAGGGGTTACCCAGGTGGTGCAGGCCAATGTCAGCCCCCACCTGTGTTTTGCCCAGGGACACCCCGCCTGAGCTATACAGCCATCTGAGATGGCTGCTACTTGTGCTGGGCTTGGAGATTCCCAGCTGAAGGCAAGTGGTGAATCTAGGCTGGTTGCTGGGCCTGGGGCTCCTTAGCAAGAGTTATAAGGGCTAGGGGCTCACTGAGGCTGGCTGTTGCTTATTTGAGAGGATTTAGGAAGTTGTGAAGCATAAGCCAAGTCCAGCCATTCATATTGAAAAGCATGTTGGGTGGGCGGGTAAGTTGGGTGGGACTGAGTTTGGGGATCTCCAGGGCAGGACAGACAGTATCAGCCAGGTTGATGAAGTCTCAGATATGGCATCAGCCCACCAGCTCTGTGGGTCTGTCGGAGGAGGGTTCCGAAATGGGACAATGGTCTGCATTTCTGTGTGGAAGAAAGCTGTCCCCCAGCTCTTGCCTTGATGTCAGACATTTCAATTTTCCCCTGTACACCACTGGTGCCTTTCAAGCTGCTACCCCAGAGGTGGAGCTCAGAGGGAGTGAGTCTGATTAAATTTGTGTGGGGGTTCTTTTAACGGAACTACTTGGGACTCCAGAAATTCCTTCCACTGACTCAATCCCTGCTGGTTTTTGCAACCAGACATTATGGGACTTATCTTCCTGGCATTGGAACCCTGAGCCAGGCAGCCTGGTGTGGGGCTGGGACTCCTCACTCCGGAGAAGTCCCACTCGAATTTTTATCCACCACACGTGGGTTTGGCACCAGCCGGTTCCGGTCTCCGCCCCTCCTACCAATCTGGATGGATGTAGTTTCTTTACCTAGTTGTCAGACTTCCATTCAACTCAATTTCCGATGTTTCAGAGTGATGGTTGTTCTATATTTTAGTTGTAATTTTCATGTTTTTGTGTGAGGAGGCAAGCCATGTTTACCTATGCTGCCCTCTTGACTGGAAGTCCCTCTATTGCTATGGGGAACCTATCCATGCGTGATGCAATCTTGTGGCTCAGCTCTGGTTCTGAACGCAGACAGATGCCCATGGCATGCAAAGAACATCCGTGACTAGGTCTCCCATGGGGAATCAGGCCTGCATTGCACCTAGGCTGCTTTTAGACTTTCTTTTGCCATAAAACTCCCTCATCTTGAACTGAGGAAACAAGTGTGTACTGCATATCTTTAAAGTAACCTCCCAAAATCTATGCTAAACCTCTCAAGTTTGGGTGTAACCAGTTCAACCTTTTCCCTTTACAATTGCAAATTACCTTTATCTTAAAAGGATTAGCAACATTCTTTTGTTATGGTAACCACCTAAAACAAACCTGTGCACAGTGAAGGAGGACCCTCCTTCATGTAATCTACCTAGAATGTCAATAAAATCCTGTCCAGGCAGAGGGTCTGGCCCCCTCTCTCTTGATCATTGAGAGATCGGCCACGCATCCCTTTTTCTCCACCAGATTCCTTTAGTCCGTGTGAATTTGTTCGTCACTTGTCCGGGGATATAGGACAAGCATTCCACAACAACGTGCGGTCCTGCTGGCTGGGACCGTGACATATTGCATCTTAGTATGAATCACTTTCTCAAATATTCTTGAGATAACAGCTTTCTGAGAGCAACTTCCTACAGAGTTCAGGTTGAACTAATAATTATTGAGTATTTAATCCATGCAGTGTGCCAACATTTCACTTATAATAGCTATCCAATCCTCTAAATAACCCTAAAAAGAAAGTATTAGTATCTTTCATTTCTACAAATGAGAAAACTAAGATCTAGGCAAGTTAGGTACAATAATTTGCACAAGGTCACACATCTAGTAATTGGAGATCCAGTAATAAAGCATAGGTGTCCTGATTGAAATGCTAATGTGCATTCCACTATTAAATAGATCGATGTGTCTCCTAAATCCCATCAAATTCTTTAAAGTGAAATAACCTGTGACCATGTCCAAACTACATGAAAAAATTCTCTAACGCAGTACAGGAAGATGGTACTCTGACTGACTGGATGAAATTAATATCTGGTTCACTTTACAGTTCTATTTTTCATTATAAATTAGTATACAGGTACTCTGGCTTACTAGCAAGTCTCCTGTGAGTTCCTGCTACACCTCTGGGCCATCACTCCAGGGGAAACTGACAAAATCAGGGTCTTGAACAAAGCAGAGGACCATGGCCGTCCAGATAGGGTTTTTTTTTTTAAGATTTTATTTATTTATTTTTTAGAGAGAGGGGAAGGGAGGGAGAAAGAGAGGGAGAGAAACATCAATGTGTGGTTGCCTGTTGCATGCCCCGCACTGGGGACCCAGCCCACAACCCAGGCATGTGCCCTGTCCAGGAACTGAACTGGTTCGCAGGCCAGTGCCCAATCCATTGAGCTACATCAACCAGGGTCAGATAGGGTTTGTTTTAAGGGTTTCCCTCTGCAGTATGGCTCCTTTTGCTTTGCTTTTTAGGCAGAAATGGCTTTCAATGCAGTGTCTGATTGAATTAACCTACAAGTTTCCCCTTCCTGACCTTCCAATATGGGGTTTAGGCATACATTAAATATGTATCCTCCTTTTGTTATTCATACTAAGGTTTTCCTAACAATTTGAATTTTATTTTAGTTTCTTTTTGCAAAATAATGTTATTTGGTGTTTGATTTTTCCCCTTTCTTCAGACACATGTTACCATATTGTAATCACAAGGCTTACAAACATGAATCTACAAATATGCACATTCAGTACCACATATGGGACCAGGGGCATTAAGAATAACACCCTAGTATCGGATAACAATGTGAAAAAACCACACAAAACCCAGAGCCTTTTTCAGTGCTTTCACTCTTGCTACAATCTATTCCCTAAACCAGCAGCCAAAATGATCTTTTTGAAAACAAATCAGATCACGTCACCCTCCTGCTCCAAACCACCAAAGGCTGCCCATCATATTCGAATAAAATCCCAAATTACCACCCCTGAATGCCCTTACACAACTATTTTACGCCCTGCCCACAGTCTCACTCTGCTCCAGCTACACTGGCCTCCCTGAGAGACTTCGCAACTCTGCCAAATGGATTCTGCCTCGAGGTTTCTCCACTACACAGGAAAATGCCTTTCCTCCCAAATACTCATGGCTCATGCTTGCCTTTTAATGAAGATTCTGCTCATATTTCACTCTTGCAAGGCCTTCTATGATCACTTTACCCAGTCTTTCTCCCCGTTTTGGGCTCCACAGCACATTTCACTAGCTAACAGCCTCTTGCTTATATACTTAGCATAAGCTCAAAAAGACTTTGTGTTGTTTATTCCTCTATCCCTAGCTTCTGCAACAGTGTCTGACATACAGTAGGTATTCAATAAGTGTTTGTAATTAAATGAATATTGAATCCTTCCCCTTTCCTCCATTCTCATTTTGGGACACAGAACCAGAGAGTTTGCTGGTAAACGCCCGCCAGCAACCTGACGCAGATATGAACGCCAGCTGCGAGAGAGTTGGCTCCACAGGACGAGACCCAGTGAAACTCACCCTGAAATGCAGACAGAGCTCTCTTTCAAAAGGACTATATTATATTGGTTGCCATTATTAGCTTATAGTTAGAGAAACACAATTCTTGTAGAGGAAAATGAAAGGAAAAATCTGAACATTATATTTACTTATTTACATAAATAAGTGAAAAGGTAAATTCACTAAATGTCTGTGGTAGATTGAAATATTGTTCCAAATATTTGCTGCCCTCTGAGGGAAAGACAGCCCTGCCACTGCCACATGACCTGCAGTGCCTCTGATCTGGTAATGGGGTTTTCCTTCTCTCTTCAAACAAATGTGAATCTTGCTTGGGCCAGTGAAATGTGAGTGGAAGTGACAATATGACAGCTCTGAGAAGAAGCTTTTTTTAAAAAAAGATTTTATTTATTTACTTATTAGAGAGGGGAAGGGAGGGAGAAAGAGAGGGAGAGAAGAATCAATGTGTGGTTGCCTCCTGATCACCCCCTACTGGGGGCCTGGCCCACAACCCAGGCATGTGCTCTGACTGGGAATTGAACCGGTAACCCTTATGATTTGCAGGCCGGTACTCAATCCATTGAACCACACCAGGAGGGCTGAATAGAAGCTTTTAAAAGTCATTGTGTTTCTCACTTATCTGCCTCCCTCCACCAAGAGAACAGTATGTCCTAAACACAGGATGGTCCTTCCTGTGTCTCAGAATGAGACTTCACACGGATCAGAGCCTCAGTCAAACACGGGGGCTGATATGTAATGTGAGCAAGAAGTAAACTGAAATTTAGGTTTGTTTTGACTATATAGACTGACCTAGCAGAAGCTGAATGCTGCATTGGCCTACTCAGTGAAAGGTGATCCTCTGAAATAGAAGTGGTATGGCACCACTCCCCCATGCATCCAACCCCACTTGAAGTGATGGAAAACAGTTTACATTCAACATATGAAAGAACAAATCTGAGACTGTTAGGTAAAATATTTGAGGAAGGGACAGAGTGCAGTTCTGTTAGTTTTCAGAGTTGGGTTATAATGGAAGTGATTGATAAAACAACACTGCAATTCTACTCAATGTATTACAAGCCCTAATTAGTATTATCTTTAAACTTGCAGCCAGAGGAACTCATAAAGCAATGTCACACTGAATCATCATATGCAAACTAATGCCCGAAGCAACTTTCTTGTTATCAAAAGGTTCCTTTAGGAAACAGTTTCTTTGATACACTTAAGTATTTTTTAGAAATGTATTTTATGGGAGAGCTGAGAAAAACTTAAGCGAAAGACATAAACTTGAAACTAAGAGGTACGGATTTTGTTCTGGGAGATTGAGTTAGTTAAAGCAGTGGGAGGCAGGAATCAGAAGATAAATAGCATGGCTGGGGCACACTATTACATACAAACGAATTCGAACAAACTCTGGCTTGAAATATCCTTCCCCATCACCCCCCACCTGTGCCCATTAGAAGCCTCATGTTTCACTGTCCATCTCCAGTATCTATTTCTCACTCAAACTTCCCTAATGCCATCAGGGGGAATTAATTTTGACATGCCTCATATTTCCATACCCTCTTATGCCTCCACTAAATACACATTTCAGCCAAATTCCAAAGGCCTGAGAATTTACATTTTCAGCTGGAGACAAGTTACTGACAAATATCACTATCAAATAATAAACTTCTAGGATAGACAAATAAACCTAAAGTATTATGTCAAAATTTAAATTATTACTTTAATATCCTTATTTAAAATGTTAGTCCTAAAATTATAAAGTTTAACATTGTATATTAACAATATATGCGATATACAAGCACAGAAACGATAATTTCACAGCTCCGTCAGCTGTTCGACTCTCCTGTCTCTACAGAGTCAGACTTCAGCTGAAGAGGGTGGACACACAAGAGTTGCGTCTTACCTAAATGGAATTAGGTAAGAATTAAATTCTGGCTTTGCATTGTAAATGCTCTGTGCACCAAACACTTCTACAAAGAACAGAGTTATGATGTCATCTCTGCTTATTCTTCTTTGTATTATTATTTAACTTTTGTAAATATTTATTGGCTAAAAAATATAATGGTCTTCCTAAGTTACCTAGCTAGTACAATTCTCTATATTTGTAGTAACTGTCAACCTATTTCCCTGTTTAACTACTTGAAAGTTCTTAATACTTTTCAATTATTTTCAATTGATTTTGAACATAAACCTTTAACAATTAGCAATTATGATAGCATTTTATTTATTCAATAATTACTATGCATTTATACTTTATATCATTTCAACAAATAGATGAGATTTTTCACTCAGGTTACATCTAGAATGCCTGCCTATACCTGAACATAAATATTGGTGCAATAATAACATATAAGAATAATCTCTATACTTAAATGTGCCAAAGTTTGAGGATGATGGAAATAATGTGGAAGCAGGCATCCCAAAAGCTCAGGCCCAAGGCCCAGGCCGACGGCCAAGACTCCTTCTCTAATGTAGCTTCAGGGAAGGGCTGGCGTTTAGGCTGGCAGGTTCCACTGCTTGTTCACAACTAGCTTTCCGTCAACACCAAAGTCCATCCACACAGATGGTAGTTAAGTCATATTTTTCCCATTATATCTTTTACAGTTGATGTTTTTTTGAATTAAAAGTAGACAACTGTATTGTTATCTGTATTAACTTTTTATCTGAGTAGATACAGGCTTATACTTGGGCCTGTCCAGATATTTTAAGCCCGTCAAAGTATTCCTTGTCCCTTCCAATGCCCATCAGCTAGAGACCCATTTGGTATTTTATCAATATCACATCCAAATTACTGGTAAACTGCTGATCAAAATATGTCACAGGAAGAGCCCTACGGTGGCTACCAAGCCCTTCTGGGTGAAATTCTTCCATTCGTGAGCACTTACTTGTGGTCAAGAGTCAAAAAAAAAGACTCTAAACCAGTCATTTACTATTTAGCTGCACTGTTGTAATCCACACTTCTCAAGGATGTTGTGGGACTTTGTTAAACGTTTTGCTAAAATCGAAATATATTCGTTCTTTTGACCAAATTCTCATGATTTCCTATTACTTATTCTAAGTGAATCTGTGCTATCTCTTGGAGATCACCACTTTACTTCTAAATGCTTATAAACTACTCAAGGGGGTAATATGCTTTTCTAAAGTTTTGCTCAGGATTGATAAATTCAGTGGTCTAGGATTTAAAGACACGGTCTAACACACATACCTTTGGATCCACCCACCTGCCTGATTTTCCTACATCATCTCCCTTCTTAGGTTGGTTGGGCCCAAATCATAGCCCAACCTCATTCAAGCACACGTACATCTAGTTCCTGCTGAGGTCCTGTGATGTGTGGGACACATGCCGGAAGCTGTGAGCATCTGATCGTGTTCCCCGAGTGGGAAGTGGATTGGTAGCTGGGCAGAAAGGGTGTGGTGCACCATTTCATACGGCACAGAAAAATGCTGAATGATCAAACTGACAGGGGTGGTCCGCAGCAGAGTCAGGTCCAACCCACAGCAGGCCCTGCCAGACTTCCAAATCCGAAGGAGGCCACCCAGAAAGCAGGGCAAGTAGAAACAAGTTGAAACATCAGGGAAGCCATGAGGAGCAGAGCTGAATGAGAGGGTGGGTCAGGAGTAACTCCTGAGTCAGCTCTCTCTTGCTTCTAGTCAATACTTGACCCGACAGAGGAGGGCCTGTCTGCCAGATGGAAACGTGAAATTTAGTAAGAGTCAGTCCTGCTCAAATGCCTGACATTGTCAGCATAAAATGGAGAGCTCTGTTGGCATTAAAATCTATGGATATTTATTTAGGTTAGAATTTAGGATAGTAATGCCCAAGTGCCTTCTATATGACAAGCATTGTTCTACGTTAATCCTCGTAATAGTGCTGCTGTGAAGTATGACTATGGTTCCTAGTTTACAGATGAAGAAACTGAGGGTATGTAATATGCAGAAATTCACACAACTAACAGGTGAGAATTGAGCTAAGGAAGTATGACTCCAAAGTTGGTACTTGTGAGTCCTATTCATTACAACCCCAGAGACTGAAAGACAATTCTTTACATAAAATAATCACTCTACTTCCTTGTCCATGATAAGGTATGAATCAGTAAATGAAAATAAGAATAGGCCTTATATGCTCCTTCTTGGACCTTGTCATCAGTTTCAGTGAAAAAGAGTTGGGCAGGATTCAGCAGGAGGGCAGAAAAAGTAGGTTTTCTTAACTTTCCAGGGCAAACCTTTATAATGTACCTTTATGATTTTTATCCCAGAAGAAAACAAGTAAATCCAAAGTTAATTTAAAAAAATCAAGGTGAGACACTTAACCCATTTGGGTTATCTGTATTCTTTCTCCCATTTATTCTGATGAATTTTAACTGTTTATCTAACTGTGTGAATTTTTGTTATAATAATGAGTTCTCATTTCTCCCTCTGGCTACTTCCGGTTGTCTGTCTACTCCTTATCTTCATAATAAGGGCAGTTTGTAGTTCTTTCTGCAAATCTAACATGGTCATCTAACATGGTGCCAATGATTTATTTTTAAAGAGACAGTGTGTCTAAAAATTAACTAGATTAAATCAGTCTTTACCTTCATTTTAAAAGGAAAGTTTATTCATTCCTAATGTTCCGTACACATTTGCACTTGGAAATTTCATTTCAGACACAGATGAGTAGATTATATCTCCCAAAGCAAAAAGATCTCGATTAACTAAAACAGTATACATTTGCTTTAGCATTAAGTCTGGCTGGCTGATTCCACAGAGTCAAATATCACACTTCCTTGTGCCAGCGGGGGTCAGGGTAAAGGTATTTCACGCTTCATACATTTTGCTTTAGCACACATTTAATTCCCTAACAATGTTCAGTTTCACATTTAAAAAGCAAATTAGTCATTAATTCCTTAACAAATATAATAAATGTCTACCTTTGATTAAAAAGTTTCAAATAAAGTAATGAAACTATAGACTTTTCAATAACTGCTTAGCCAAATAAATGTTGCCAATATAGGTTTAGACAGTTTACAAAATAATACAGGTACATGTAAGTCACACATTACAGCATCTAACCTGGAAAAATATTACAGAATGGTGGCATGCAAGTATTTTACATTTTCAAATGCAGTGAAGAATGCTTATTTGTTTCTCTTCAATAGATCAAACAGAATTAAGATAAAGGCTTAATTAAAATATAAATAATCCATGTGTAGTTGTATGTTTTTGGAAAAAAAACAAAGTGGCAGAGATAAAAACTTTAGGTCAGAACAATTTCTTTCTTAACTAAAGATTGTCACTGGCAACGTTTGCTATTAAAATAAAACTACTTAAAATGCACATTTTCTTCCATCTCATTTCATCATATGGCCAATTCCCATCTATCCATATTTTGATTATACATGGGGAGTTTTTAATACTGGGCCAGCTTCTCTCAACTGCACATGTACTTCTGATTGGCTTCTCTGTTATCCAATCAACATGCTCTCAGAAACAAACACACACATACACACACTCATTCACCCACTTTAAATAAAAACCTATGAAAAACATGCTGTTTACTGTGCTCAGTTTCCTTCTCTGCATTTCCCCTTTTCCACCACCAACTCTGAGGAGAAAAGATTATGTATTTTAAAATACCCTTTCAGAAAAGGCTGTTCCTCGAGAACTATGCTGAAGACAGCAAAAGTGGCTGAAGACGAACAGACAGCTAACTGGGCAGTTCAGACCTGTTCCTCTGAACAAAGCATCTTGGAACCACAGGATTGTAATGTTCGGAGCTGGGAGGGGCCTAGGGGAGCACCTACCCCACTCACTTCCTTCTCCAAACGAGATGAAGACAAGGTACATGGAAGTCTTGCCCAAAGCCACACACAGCTGATAGCCAAATCAGTACTGTTTTCCAAAACTACCACATGGTGGCAAATGGAGCTTTTTTTTTTTTTTTGGAGCTGGAGGACAATTTAATCCAAGCAATGTTTATTAAGCACCTATTGTGTACAAGGCACCTTGCTAGATTCTACTGAAGGTACAAAGTGTGATGAGATAGTCGTTGCCTCCAAACGCTCATGAAAAGTCCCATGAGGCCATGTTTCAAGATCTTTCTCGGCGGAAAATAACACTGGGCAGGGCTACGGTTGCTGGTGATCACGAGGTAGCTGCTGCCCAGGAGAGCTGGTATCACAAGTGAGCCCCGAGGACAGTCTTTTCTCCTAGCCCTCTGTCACACCTCGGGTCATAGTGTCTCATCCTGAGAGGTGACAGCTGACAGGAGGGCAGCAGTGCCCAGACCCTCTCCTCAAATCCCTGTTTCCTTCCCCTTGGTGTCCAGCCTTAGGCTCTCAGCAAGGGTCCTGACCATGTCCCAAAGAACTGTCAGAGTGACTCAGGAAAATGCCCGATGACACACGTCACTGGGATGTAACATCCACTGCCCCCACCAACCACCTGCCCATGTCTGTGTGAAAAAAAAATGAAGTAATTCCAGTCCCTACATCGTACTCATGCTTCTACTCACCATACTCAAAAAATGCGGAAGATGCAATTGTTGGTCAGAAGAAAACGAAACAGATAGAAGAGGCAGTGGAAAACATTGGTGAAGAGATGATAAAAATGATCTCCCACTTGTGTACAGTCCTTTCCAGTATAGTATTTTCGTCTTACCATCTTATGTTCTCACCACAACTCTGTGAGGTAGTTAGTGAAGATACTATTCCCGTTATAATATAGCTGAAGAAGCTTAGACTTGCGAGACTAAGTGGACTGCCTCAAAGTCGCCCAGCTAAGAAAGTGTGGAGCCAAGTGTCCAGGTTTCTTGACTCCAAATCCAGTGCTCTCCCCCCTGTATAGTCTGTAACTGACAGACAATTAAATGAATTGCCCATGATTATATACCTAAGTGTTGGTGACGGGATTAGGGGTCAGTCTCTAATCCGTTAGTATGGTGCCCTTCCACCATACCAACTAACAAAGCCAGTGTGCTCAGAATGACTGCCATGGACGATACCAGAGAAATGTGTGGTCTCCTTCACCTGCCACCAAGTCAATGATGCATCACAAAACTGGGAGAACCTCTGGTACACGTACAGTCTTTCTAGCGCTGTACCCAGAGGCAGTTTCCCAATTTAGACCCTGGACCTCCACCTCCATTCACCTGCTGAATATTCAATCACTGGTGTTATCGGCAGTTGGGAAAGAGGCAAGCTGAGCAGAGCTTACCTCTGCCATTATGCAAGTTAAAACCTTTAATTTCCATCTTCCTTCTCCACCTTGCTCAGCCTCTTCACTTGACCCAATTCCTGAACCACAAAACGAAATCCAATCTAATCCAGAGTTGGTAGCAAGAAACAATGAATCCATCCTGGGTCCTGGGTATTTTTCTCTCTCTAGTTTGTTGTGGGGGCGGAGAGGGGGGGCAGAGGAGTGGGGGCAGGGGGTTTGGTCATGTGATTTTCATCCAGGGGGCTCAGCCTGATGCTTCCATCATTTTCACACCTTCTCTTTGCATGTGTCTCAGTCCTTTAGTTTTTGAAGATGGTACAGCATGTGATGGGGAGACTTGAAATGAGGAGCAACAAGGACAAACTGCTGCTGGAGGGCAGAGCTAAAACATTTCATCTTCGTTTTCTGCTCATTAGAATGAAAGCAGCTATTACGACATCATTAGTGTTCGAGAGGAAGGAAGCTTCAGGATCATGACTTCAAACCCAATTCCAGAAACAGTTCCACTGAGTACAGGTAACGTACCATAGAACCTGGTACTCACATCTTACCGCCCCTGCCCGTTTTCGCTGATGCCATAAATACTTGCATTAAAGATGGTGTCCACTTTGCAAAAAGGCACTCTACCCTCAAAGCCCAAGAAACACATATCAAATTATATCAATCCAGAGTTCTTGTACTTCCTCTATCTCCTTCACAGTGCCTAGGAGCGGGCTAAGTATGGCATGGTCATGAAAACGGGAAATATCTACAAACTCTTTTGTGAATTAAAAGGGCCACCTTACATGTAAAGCATGCTGACGCTTACTTAACACCAGGTTTCAAGTGTGAGGGTCTGGACCATTCTCGTGGCAGTTACTCAGAGCACACTGGTTTCCCTAGTGCTGGTGCCCTGCTAGGGACCACGTTTCTGTCTGGAAGGGAAGCTGCTGTTGTTTTGACCTGGCGTGCCGGCCTTTGCTCAGGGAAATTGTTTTGAGGAACACAGGCATTTAGGATTTCTGAATTTCGAAGTGGAGACGGGCTTTTACTGTACAATGAACTGTGTGCTCTCAGATGAGTGAGCTGCACGTGCCCCTCCAGACTAGTGACTCTCTGCCTAACTTAGGCCTGGAGCAGCACTGAGAGGGGAATAAGGGAAGTGGGACTGCGAGACAGCATCTCCCTTCAATCAGTTGTCCAGTTTTAGCCAAATAGCTTCTTCCAGTATTTGGTGATCTTTATGTACAGAACATTTATACGTGCTCGTATGGTATACCCTAACACAGACGGAAGGAAGGGGCTGGATTGCGTTGATGAAGATGAAAGAGCTTCTACTTACCCACTTTAGGCATATGGAGAGATTTGGGGCTGAAACCATGAAAGGATTTCAAGGTTTCTAATATTTATTCCCAAAGGTTATTGTCCATACATGCTGTAAAATTTGGTGGTTGGTGACCTAAAAGTCCAGGGAGTAACCTCACATTAACCTGGGCCTGCAGCAACTCTAAAAAGAACAAGGGACATGGAGGTGGGGAGACAGCACCCCCTTCAATCAGATGTCCAGATGTAGCCAAATACCTAGTTAGATATACTTAGATATTTGGTGACACACACACCCCCCCACTACATTTATTTACATGAGGCCCTACCACGATGAAAGGGACTTAATCATGCCGATGACGATGAAACAGCTTCCATAACACACTTCCCTGAGACGGGGAGATGCGGTGCTAGACTAACGACACGACCTCCAGACTTCCGGAGTCCGTCTCCTAAAAGCCATCTTTCCGGAGCCATGTGATAGGAGCCCACAGGTGCAGGGGAGTGATTATGACCTGAACACGGCCTGTACAAGTCTACAAGAGGGAAAGAGGTGGCCTGAGGAGATGATCTCCCTTCAATCAGTTGTCCAGATGTTGCCAAATATCTCGACATAGTATTTGGCAAAATGCATACATATAAAAATATTTTATATACATTATGCACCACCAGGATCATGAAGGAGCTTCTACTTGCACACTTGGGGCAGATGGAGAATGAAGTTCTAGGCTAATTAAATGATGTAATTTTATCTTCTAATAGTTATCTTTAACATGTGAATACTCATGAAAATGTCACCTTTCAAACTACTTTTAAAATGCAGGTAATACTAAGATAAAATGATTAGTAATAAATATTTGATTTTATAGACTCTATTACATGTGACCCAACTATTTTATAAGCTAAAATAGTGCTAAATTTTGATAATACCCCATTACCTTGTTTTAATACTATCAACAACTGCAGCACAGTTACAATAAAATTCTGATTTTTTTTTCTTGCTTTCTGCCAGGGTTTGTCAGAAACTGTTTTAGCTCTGAGTCTGCAGCACCTGGAGGCTGCAGAAGACACTCCATAGAACCCAAGATTTCTTAGGGGTGAAGGTAAGAAAGAAAGTGAATGAGAATGAGAAAAGAAGGGAAAAAGCCTTACTTGAAGGGACATTCCAGGAACTCAGCACTTAAATATATCTGCAATGAATCTAAAATGATAGGAGAAAGGCACAGAAGAGAAACGTTTTTCTCTTTGGCAACATGGTAACCAAAACTTATGTATACCAAAAAAAATTGTATACATTGCTGATGAACATTTATAAGCCACCATCCTAGTGGAGACAAGCCCTGATTTATAATATTTGATAGTTTCCTTGGTATAAATATCCCATCACGGCCAATTCCAAACCACCAACAAGAAGCACTGAAGTTGAGGTCAGAAGAGGTGTGAACAGCACACCGATGCGTAGTGTGTCTGCACACAGACACAACAGGTGCAGTTTTAGGAGCCTAGAAAATAGTAAAATTGTTCAGTGCTACTTTTGTTTTTAATATAACAAATTTAATTGTAAGTGTATGTCATTTAATTTTTATAATGGCTGATTTTAACAATCAGTTTGCAAAATTCTTGAAAATTTAATCATCAGTAAAAGCCTGTATAAGTTGGCTCCAACCTTCCACACCTAAGTGATTAAGAGGGAAGAAAAAAACAGACTAAAACCATTAAATAATAGGTACTGTACTTTTTTTTATAGATAGGGAGACGTGGTAAAAAACTAAAGACTTTTTAGGGTTCTGAAAATGTCGACATGTTCTGCTCATTAGTCCCTCAAAAAAAAAAAGTAAAACACTCTCAAGAAAATGAGATGCTTAAAGGACTTTAGAGCTATAGATGTGAGTGCTTGAAATACAGGTAAAGGTCTAATTTGAGAAAAGCTGTCTATCCTAAGCGGTTTCCACGTGCTTGACAAACTAACTAGGATAACACGTGAATTGTTTTACATTAACTGGTTGTACTGCTCTCAAGCAACTTGGGAATTCTCAATTATTAAAGAGATCCAGGACTGGACCCGCCTTCTGCCAGAATCAGCACCTCTCCAGCTCCAGGTGTTACCAGCACAAGGGAAGCCAACTTTGCCAAGGCTCAAATTACAGAGGAGAGAAAAAGAAAATGGGCTGGAAGAAGGGGAGGAGAGCAGGGAGTGAGCCACTTGTCAGAGTGCCACCAATTACAGCCTTGGGCACCGAGTTTTAGCAAAGCCCTGTTTCCTTCACGCAGGTTGCGAGATGCGCTTCTGGGCAGAAGATTAACGCTTACTGTCGTGCAATCATCTCGGTTGTGCCTTCCCGGCTCTCGGTCTTGAGATGACAAACACCTGGGTACATGATAATTCACATTTTCTCCTGACGCTTGCAATGTCTGGTTGGATCATGCCATATAGACAAAAATCTGTATAATTAACTCAAATGTTCAGATTTCATCCTGTAGTCTTGCTACACTAAAGAAAAAGCAATAAATGCTTCTAAAATGTGCCAAAACAGTGCAGGCGTGTGTATCACACGACCTTGATTAAGGTGCGATCGTTATTGTTTTATTTGGGCGGGCACTGCTTTAAAAGTCTCCCTCTTCCTAAGATTTAAAAATAACCATCATGTCTGGAAAACTTTAGAACAGCTTTGTGAAAGGTTATCCACCAGAAAGTCCTGTTAAAGACTGAATTTATGTTGAATAATCAGTAAAGGTAGGTGTAGGAGTTCATTTTGCTGCCTCTGCGCCTGTCTGGAAGCTGTATCTGTGGGTTACTAATCATTTTATTCACTTACTTAGTAAGGCTGTGTTAAAGTATCACAATGCTGTCTTGTTTTTAGGAAGATGACACCACTGATTTCTGATCAGCGGGCGCACGTTCATCTAGTGACATTTCTGGAACTAAGAGAATTTGTGCTAAGTTGGGTCACATTTTCTCATCCGGTGAAAGATTGGCAATACTAACTTCTGTGGTCAGAACACTTCTGATGTACTTAGCCTAACTCAAAGCCATGCATGTAAACAGAGATAGGCCTCTATCATAATCACAGTCACAAACACACTTATGTACTAAACTCCTTTCAGTGGTTAAAAAAAAAATCTAGGTAACGAAGTAAGACAACCCAGCACGAAAGTGGTGAAATCATTTCCAATTGTTGTCACCCACTGCAGATCCACACATGTCCCCTGGTGCAAATTGCCAGAGGTGCCCATGAGCAAATAAAACAACTATATATATTAAAAAATCCAAGATAAATAAGGAGTGCTAAAAAAGAATAACTATTACATTATTAGTTGTGTGGTTAACGAAAATGAACAACCTTTTGATAAATTCGTCCCGATGGGGAAGGAGAAGAGTTTTTGTTCGTTTTTAAATGGCTGCCGTGGTGAATCTTTACCTCTTGTAGAAGTTTACCTTCGGTCTCCTTCAACCCGCTTTTTACGAACTAGGTAAAAAAAGAAATAAAGGTTAAAAAGACACAGTGAAGGAATACTCCTTAAATTTCAGAGAAACAACATTAATCACAGAGAATAACAATCCCACACACTTGAAGATACATTTATCTTAAATTTCAATATTCAGTTATCTACTGGATTCTTCTATCATTCCCAATAATGATAGAATGATACAGTGTCTTGTGAGATGTACATTTAAATAAACCTATGTCTGATAGT
Organism: Macrotus californicus; assembly: GCA_007922815.1. NCBI lineage: Eukaryota > Metazoa > Chordata > Mammalia > Chiroptera > Phyllostomidae > Macrotus > Macrotus californicus. The sequence continues at coordinate 19,318 of VMDR010005792.1, read as the reverse complement.
TTAGAGTTTGAATGTTAGCACTTTCCCATTTCTATGGAGAAGGTTCAGAATAGACCCACAAGGTAGTGAACTTCTAAATAATTTCTTGGTCACTTATCCACAGCCCATATTCTCAGCTTCTGTGAAACTCAGTCACCAATTGGCTTTAGCTAATGCTGCAGAATGACACATTTACAATCTATTAATTCTGATTATAGCTTGAAGACCAACAGGGTCTGCTATCGGAAGATCAAAATTTCTAACCCTGTTGTAAATAAAACCTCCTAAGAATCAACCTCCAAGGGAGGGGTGATTCAGATGGTAAGCAAACTGAGATTAGAAGCTGCCTGGCTGCCGTTTCCCAGTACCTGCAAGCCAATTCTTCCCCCTTTCACTTCCCCACCTGCAGGCTCTTCTGGTGGGCAGGAGGAAGGCTTACTGAACTTGGCAAAAACGGTGCCCTGGCTGTGATACTGCCCCATCTCTCCTCTTTAAATGGCCCAGCCTGCTCCTGCTAGGCTGCAGAAAATCCAACCAAAGATGGAGCCCGCAGCTACTGTTCCTGGGCTCAGGACTGCCTCCCCATCTACTTCAAACCTCTTGTGCCTGTTTTCCTTTGGTCTCCATGCTGTCCGGCTGTGGGCCCCCTCTGCTTTTCCTAGATGCCTTGCAACTGTTGCCTCCACCCTTCCCCAAAGATCTCTTTGCTGTGATGCTGCTTCCTCAGCCTCTGCACCCTAAAGGCAAGAACTGCCAAATGCCTGGCAGGCCACTAGATGCCACACACTGTACCTTGGCTTGGCTAAGCATGTGTGAGCAGGGAACTGGACACTAACGTCTATCTGCCCCCTTCTATCTTAAGCTTCTGTCTCGTCCACTATCTGAATCCTCCCCATGGCCAGCACTATACTTGGTGGAACAGTGTGCCCAGTTCCCCTGTCTAAGGTCTGGCATTCTGACCTTGAACCTCAAACAGGGGACTGAAGCCTCCTATTGGCTGACTGCTTGCCAAGTGGACTGTTTGCACCCCAATGTCCTTTTGCCATGCTGTTTCAGGTGGCAGGGATGTCCCCAGATCAAGCCTTTCCGATCTGTCCCATTCTTCTGTACTGTGGTCAACTAGGACATACCCCACCTTATTCTAACAGAAGAAATGCCACAGATTCTCAGCCAAGAGTGGAGAGCAGGAAAGATTAAGGAGACGCTAACTGAAAAAGCCACCTCTGAGTTTACCTTTATATCATAGTTCCATTAATTCATTCCTCACGTAAATTACCCAAGTATTAGACATAACCCTATTTAAGCCCAAGTGAGGGCACTGCCAGGACTCAAATGTAAGTGAACCGGGAAATTCCACGTCACTGTGTCCATCCACCTTTTGGCGTGGAAAACAACAAAGGGTGACGACAGGTAGTAAGTAAGTAAAGGAGAAGCAAGTACATAAAGGACACCAAGCAAAAATCACAGGCTGTCTGGAAAACAGAATAAGCCTTTCTGGAGAGAATGCCGCACTAAAACCTAAACGCTGTGAAGATGAGGAGGGTTCCCATGACCATGGAACAGTGTGCCTTTGATGAAGGGCTGGCACGAGAGGCCCGTGGAGTGGAGAGAGGTTGTATCTGAAGTGGAAAAATGATGATCATCATGCTTTCCTAATAGCTAACAGCACATATTATGGCTGCATTACCCAGGTCATTATTCTTTGTGATGGCAGCTGCCACCCTCGTTCGTGGTCCTTGCTTGGTAAACTGATATCCAAACTTGAGGATCCTTGAATTCTCCTCGAGCATCTGGGCAATTTCCATCTCTACGGCTGTTCCCAACTGCTGTCTCTGGTTGCAGGTGCAGACACATACATGGCATGACAAGAAGAAAGAGGAAAGAGTTACTTGTCTGGGAAAGATTCAAGGCTACTTGTTGGATAACAAAAGCAAAGAGGCAAAAATCTCCAACTGAATGGGCAAAGTAGCTTGAGATATTTTCTCCCCTGTAGTCCTTTTCTCCTTGTCTAGAAGCAAAACCCAACAGACAGGTAGTCAAATCTACTGGCATGCTAACCTGAGAAGATTAAGCCAATAATTTATGAAGGAAAAGATGACTCCACATGTAGAATTACAGCAAAACTACTATTTGGTGTGTGTAACTTACCCTCTAGTATCTGTAGTTTAAGCAGGGGTTTTAAATAGTAAAACTGTCTGACAGCCATCAATACAATTAATGAATTTTCTGGGGTCCATACCCCCAAATAATTAATTAAAGACTATCAATCAATGTGCTATTCTCTCTCAGGAGAGTCTTACTCGGAGATTCTCCAGAGGCTTTACTGTGGTCTGCACCCTAGCCAGGTGAGTTCTCAAACACCAGGTGGGTTACTGGTGGGCTACAGAAAAATCCCCCAGTTTTCAATGTTTCTGAAAAGAGGTATTTGTTGGTCTTTTAAGCTGAGACACAGAGTAATACAAACATTAAAAGTAGATTTTTTTTAAAATGGTGACATGTAAAACTAAGAATTTAAAATTAAATTTAAGGGACACAGTCTATTTTTTCACAATGTATACATTAAATATTTTAAGTAAAAATACAGGCTTGTTTAGGAGAAAACAAAGGAAGTATATAAAATGTAAAAGCTCCCTTCTCCTAATATTCCCATTCCCCACGGAGAAAGCCGGTTTAGCATATAGTATGTGGTCTTTAAACATTTTCTATGCATTCACATGTCTGTGTAATCTCACACACGTGTACGTTTTCACAGAAATGGATGCTGCTAGCATACTGTTCTGCAACTGTTTTTATTTTTTATTTAACATTAATCACACCTTCTCATGTTGGTAAATATACATTTACCTCATCCAACAGCAGAACATTCCATTATAGTAATGAAGCATAATTTATGTAGCCAGGTCCTAATGACTGCCTGTTACATTGCCTTCCATTTCTACCATTCCAGACAATGCTGCAGGGATCTTTCCTTGCACACACAGTATATTCTGGCACGCTTCTGCCAGTGCGTGCGCCTGGAAGGCAATCTTAGCTGGGTCCAAAAGTAAGCATGTTTTGATTGTAGGTATATTACGAATTTACTCTCAAAGGTTATGACAATTTTTACTCCTGCTAATAGTGTGTGAGAGTTACTGTTTCCCCTCCCCTCCCCTCCCCGACATGGTACATTACCAATCTTTTCATGGTTGGCAATTCAGTAGGTGCAACTGATCTTTCACTTGTACACATTAAATCCCTTTAATTTGCTTTTCTCAACTTGTGATTAAGAACAACTAGTTTTCTCATGCATTTGTGTTTCTTTTTTTGGAAACTACTAATACCTGTCATTTGCCCATTTTTGTCCCAGGTTACAGTTCCTGGATATTTTTTATTGACTTATAAATTTCTTATATATTAGGAAATTAGCCCTTTGTCAGATTTGCTGAAAATACTTTGCTCAGTTTTTCTTTTTGAGTACTCTAAAGGTCTTTCTATGGTCATATGGTCAAATTCTTCAGTCTATATTTTATGTCATGTTTAGAAAGTCTCTATTGATGTTTTTCTACTTGTTTTATGATTTTGCATATTGTAATAGTTAAATCTTGATTTCACCTGAGATGAATTTTAGTATAAGCATTAAAATAGAACACAAACTTTATTGTGTTCCAAAATGCTAGCAAATTTCCCCACCACCTTTTACTTAACTTTTTCCCTCTATCATTTGAAATAACACTTCACTGCAAAATTCTCAGGTATACTTGAGTGTTTCTGGACTCTATTTCTCTGCCAGTCTACTTCTGTGCCAGCATCGTGCAACTGGATTGCTTTACGATATACTTTAAAATATATATACCTTTTAAATTTGGAAAATTTAAGTCTGGAGTAGATAAAGGAGAAAACTTTATGGAGAAAGATATTTGTCCTAGGCAAGTTCTAGGGCTTAACTCCTTGCTCTTCATCTTCTATTCATCCAACAACCTGCCAAATGAGTCTCTTACCGAAATATTTACAGAATGTGGTACTTCCAGTAAGACAACAATTTTGGGAAGGCACAGGGTAGAGATTAGCGTTCTAAGCAATGTGGGTCTATGGGAGGGAGAAGCAGCAAAAAATTAAGAGATACTCACCTCATAGTTTCACGAGGAACTTTAAGTCATGACACACTTTCAAACAATAGGACTGTATTAAGGACCGAGACCCAAGCTAAGGCTGGGACTGCCAGAGTTACGGCTTATGCCTCTGGACTGGGCAAAGGGGTTCCATCCACTGGCAGCAGGAGCTCATGGTGCACTGACTGAGGGGGAAGATATAATAGTCTCTTTACTTCCCCTCACAAACCTTAAGCTTTTGGAGTCCTGCGCCTGGGTAACTTGCAGGATGGCGTGCTGATGGTGATATAAAGGAGCCAAAGAAAATTATATTGGGAGGGGGCATATAATAGAAGGCTGTAAAGTAATATAACATAGGGCATCTTTCTTTCTCAGCCTGAATCTTTTTTCTTTTTTTGATTTGAAGTCTTTTGCATTGTATAAACAGGACAACAAAGGGGCACCAACATTTCTTATGATTGGGATAGTATGCTTCTCTTTTTTAAGCCACTAAATATAAAGAAAAAAGAAACATGCCCTGGCTGGCATAGCTCAGTGGATTGAGCGCAGGCTTGAGAATCCCAGGGCCGCTGGTTTGATTCCCAGTCTAGGGCACGTGCCTGGGTTGCAGGCCAGGTCCCCAGTGGGGTGCATGTGAGAAGCAACCACACACTGATGTTTCTTTCCCTCTTTCTCCTTCCCTTCCCCTCTCTCTAAAAATAAATAAAGAAAATAAAAAAAAACACACTTCTTTTTAAAAAAAGAAACAGAAGCTTATGCATACATTTCTTAAGATAACTTTCTGTTTTTCCTTTAAGTAGCCTCTTTTCCCTGCTCAAATTTATTTAGTCACGAATATGCATCACCACTTGTTCTCCTCACAGAGTGCCTGCCCTGTTAGGTCATTGCGTGTTTTCACCTGGAACCCACACAGGGGCAGGTTCTCAGCAGGCCATCATTCTGGTGCAGGTGCCTGCTACAGTGATACCAAATGGGTCTCAGCTGCTGACACTGCCTGAGGAAACTGTATTAAGAGATTAGTTTACTTCAAACCCTTCCTTAGACACACGAGGAAACTGAAATTTCCTTCTAACAGTCTATGAGTCAGTGAACAAAATTGTGGGTAAGAGTCAAGTATCGACTCTGAATTTCCTCAACCTTAGAAGCAAGCAAAGAATTTTCCAGATCTAGAACTTCATTCTCTTTTTCATTATAAGTAAAGAGATGTCATTTCAGAGGCATATTGGGGGACTAAAGTTGAAAAAGTAGGACTCCCGGTCAAGATGGCGGCATAGGCACACATGGCTCGCCTCTTCACACAACCACATCAAAATTACAACCACAGCTAAAATACAGAACAACCGTCACTCAGAACTGTCAGAAATCGAGTTGAATGGAAGTCTGACCACAACAAAATTAAAGAAACCACATCCATCCAGACTGGTAGGAGGCATGCAGGTATGGAACAGGCTGGTCCCACATCTACATATGGTAGATACAAATTCAGGAGGGATATCTTGGGAGTGAGGAGTCCCAGTCCCACAACAGAACCCCCAGCTCAGGGTTCCAGGAAGAGGAAGTCCCCACAACTTCTGGCTGCAGAAACCAGCAGGGATTGAGTTGCTGGAAGAAACTTCTGGAGCTCCAAGAAGTTCCTCTTAAAGAACCCACACACGGACTCATCTACTCAGACTCCCTCCTTCTGAACTCCAGCACTGGGGTAGCAGCTTGAAAGGCACCAGTTGTACACAGGGCGAAACTGAAGTGTCTGGCATCAAGGTGAGCAGATCCCATTGTCCCTTTTCTAAACCATTCCCCCACTGAGCCAGCAGACTAGTGCTGTATCTAAGATTCAATCAACCTGTTTGACCTGCCTTGAAGATCCTCTACCCCAGAAACTCTACCCCACCTAACTTATAGGCCCACCCAAGAGGCTTTTCCATATGAATGGCTGGCCTTGGCTGATGCTTCACAACTTCCTAAATCCTCTCAAACAAGCAACCACTGGCATCAGTGAGCCCCAGGCCCAGCACTAGCAGCAGCCAGCCTAGATTCACAGCATGGCTTCTCCTGGGAATCTCCAAGCCCAGCACAAGTAGCAGCCATCTCAGATTGCTTTACAGCTCAGGTAGGGTGGCCCCGGGCAAAATACAGGTAGGGGCTGACCTTGGCCAGCACCACCTGGGAAACTTCAGGGCCAGCGTACCCAGAAGACAGCTACAGACCATGTCAGAGAACCACCACCCTGCCCCTGCACAGCTGAACATCCACAGAGGGCAGAGGCTGGTGATAAGTGGTCACATCCAGTCCTTGTAGCTGATTGGCCTGGGTAAATTCCTCCCATTGATCTGGCAACAACAATGAAGGGTAAACTACAAGAGGCGAGTATACTCAGCCCACACAAAGGGCATACCTTGGGTACCCAGCTAGGGTAATAGAGGAGGCTATGCCACTGGGCCCTACAGGACACTTACTACATTAGGCTACACTACCAAGACACAGAGTCAAAGCAGCTCTACCTAACACACAGAAACAAACACAGGGAGGCTGCCAAAAAGGAGGAGACAAAGAAACATGGCCCAAATGAAAGAACAGGATAAAACTCCGGAAAAGGAGCTAAACGAAATGGAGATAAGCAATTTATCAGATGCAGAGCTCAAAACACTGGTTATAAGGATGCTCAAGGACTTTTGAGGACCTCAGCGCATAAAAAAGATCCAGTCAGAAAGGAAGGACACATTAACTGAAATAAAGAACAATTTATAAGGAAACAACAGTAGAATGGATGAAGCCAAGAATCAAATCAATGACTTGGTACATAAGGAAGCAAAAAACAACCAATCAGAACAAGAAGAAGAAAGAATCCAAAAAAATGAATCATATAAGCAGTCTCTGGGGCAAATTCAAGAAGTGCCAGAAGAAGAGGAGAAAGAGCAAAAAATTGGAACTCTACTTGAAAAAATAATGAAAAGAAAACTCCCCTAATTTGGTGAAGGAAATAGACATGCAAGTCCAGGAAGCACAGAGAGTCCCAAACAAGGTGGTTGCAAAGAGGCCCACTCTAAGACACATCATAATTAAAGTACCAAAGGTTAAAGATAAAGAGAAAATCTTAGAAGCAGCAAGAGAAGTTAGTTACCAACAGTGAAGTTTCCCATAAGGCTGTCAGCTTATTTCTTAAAAGAAACTTTGCAGGCCAGGAGGGACTGGTGAGAAATATTCAAAGTCATGAAAAGTGGGGACCTACAGCCTAGATTGCTCTATCCAGCAAAACTATCATTTAGAATCAAAGGGCAGATAAAGAGCTTCCCAGACAAGAAAAAGCAAAAAAAGTTCATCATCACCACACCATTACTGTATGAAATGTTAAAGTGACTTGTTTAAGAAAAAGATCAAAACTATGAACAATAAATGGTGAAATACACAAATCTATCAATAATCGAATAAAAAACAAACTAAGCAAACATGAAGAACAGAGACAGACTCATGGATACAGAGAGTGTTTTAATGGTTGCCAGATTGAAGGAGGTGTGGGGATGGGTGTGTGGAAAGAGGGTGTAGGGGAATGGGTAAGGGGGAAGAAGTGAGGGGACTACGAAGTACAAATAGGTAGTTACAGAATAGCCATGGGGATGTAAAGTACAGCGTAGGAAATGGAGTAGCCAAAGAACTTATACGCATGACTTACAGACATGAACAATGGTGGAGTATTGCCTGAGGGTGTGGGGGCGAAGAGAGGCAACGGGCGGGGGTGGGGGGTGGGCAGAAATCAGGACAACTGTAATAGCATAACCAATAAAATATAATTAAAAAAATAACGTTGAAAAATTACACAAAGCCTTTCCTAGATGACTGAAGAGGGATGATGAGGTTTATGTTTTGGAGGGGATTTAAGAGAGACTTTGTACTTTAGGGTTTTCTTCACATGTATTATAAAAAGCTGCTCTATTCTACATTTTTAGGATTTTAGCTCATTCACTAGGTATAAGGTTGTCAGATTTAGCAAACAAAAATACAGGACACCCATTTAAATTTGAATTTCAATAAAGACCAAATAATGTTTCAGTAGAGGTATGTCCCAAATATTTCATGGGACATACATATACTAAAAATTCATTGTTGCTTATCTGGAATTCAAATTTAACTGTATTTTATCTGGCAACCCTAACTAGATAATATTTTACAAGGAACTAGGAACAGAGTATCTGGAACATTATTTCAGACATGAGGTTTCACTATGGCCTAAGCCAACACAAAAAGTTAAATATACTTTGGAATAAAGTGTCCACTTCTGTCTTAGATCTCCTGGGAATGTTTACTAAGAGCCCTCAACGTCTTCCTGACCTTAATCTATTCGATAAATATTCCTGAACCAACACTTCTTTCCTTTTCGTATTTTTCTCTAGCGTGTTTTCCTGCTCTCCCACTCCTTGCTGGCTCTTTCTTAATGTACCAGCGGCTGGACACATACCAAGATACACAGCATCAGGCTTCCCCTGAATGTGTATGGTCATCCCCCTATGATCCCTTCCACACCCCTGCATTTGGAAAGCTGTTCTGGTGATTCATCCCTTCTGGGGAGGGTGAGGAAGGCTGCCTGTCTCCTAGTGGGTTCCCCTGCTTCCCAGGCAATAAGCCTCAGGAGGAGGGCAGAGACTGAACAGTCCCCTTGTCCTGGTTAGCAAAAAGGGAGAGTAGAGCTCTCCATGGGACCTGTTTTGGGTCACCAGGCAAAAGTCCTGGGTAGAACCCTCAGATTTTATCAGATCTTGTAGGATCTAAACCAGGAAATTTCCCAGACATCAGGGGACACTCTCAATAGGCACTTTCCCCACTGTCTCTCCCACCAACCCACAGGGGAATGCTCATAGTACAAGTCTCCTTGCTGTCTCCTCTTTTTAGTTCCATTCCAGGGCCCTTTCTTTTTACTATACAGTGTCTAGATCCCTCAGATTCACCGATTCCCACTGCAGACACTTTCCCGTAGCCAAAGAGGCAGGGCACAACATCAGGCTGAGAACTGAGGCTTGCTATCCTGGGCAGGAGCCAGCTGAAGCCAGCAGAACAACTCCAGAGGCACTGCAGGCTGATGCTGGAAAAGAGTTCTTCCGGGCACAGGAAGTGGTAGCTCCAGGGAAAAGCAGCTTGCATTGGCTGCTGATGGGAACCCGAGAAAGGTAGCCACGGAGCTGAGACTGTGACCACACTGTACGTGAGGCCTGCAGCTATTCTGAGCCAGGCCATCTTCTAGACCCGAATTCCTTTAAACGGGCGCTGTGGACAGCACCACACGGCAAGAGCCTGGTGTGCTCTTTCTTTCAGCTCCAGCAACCTCCATCCGGGAACAAGAATTCTGTCTCTGGGAGTGGCCACTCTGCTTTCTCCTTGTAGCCATAGTCCCAGTGACAGTCAACAGCAAGGCTGGGACAGGAATGTGCTGATTCCTGCTAAGAGGCAACAATGATGATGGCTGAACAAAGCAGCTGTCACACCTCTGCCCCCACCTCTTCTCTTTCTCCTCAAGTGCCTGATAGCCCAGGGCTAGGGGCTCACTGGCTCTTTATGTCTCCAGCTGCCCAACTGTGCATTGCTTAATTATTAACATGCTTTCCCCCATTTACCTCGCAGGTCATCCGCTGTTAAAATTTATAGGAAAGCCAGAAGATCAAACTGAGTGATGTAGCTTTGTCTTTTACCTCACTCCATGATGGCATTCCTTTCACATGTGCCCTGTGAGTCAGCTTACCTGGTTGTCAATCTTGATTTCCGTCAAGGTGTCATTTTCTTTTAGTGCCTCCACCAGGGCCAGGATCCCAGTTCCGGTTATAAAATTGGATTCTATGTTTAGACTTTTCAAAGTCTTGTTTACTTTCAGCATATCTGCAAAAGCCTTATTATGCAAAATAATAATAACAACAATAATAATAATTAGGGTTTCTAAAGATTTATTTCCTGAACTCTCCACCCCCAAATTAAATAAGTATTTTTTACAGTACTTAAAACCTTAGTTAAATCATACTTGCACCTCCAAGTAACAAATATAATAATTTACAACTCAAAAAATTGTTTAGTCCAGCAGCCCAGATTTATGAATTTCACATTATCTGCAAAACTAAAAACTAAAAAGATACTGACATAGAATTACCAACTTTGCTTTGTTAAGTAAGGACAATTTAAAAAAAATCACTGCCATCTGTTACCATTATCAAATTTATTTTTTTTTGAGAAAAGGCATTTTAACATTAGGAAATATGTGCGTAGGACATAATTTCAGAATAATTTTAGTTTGGTCTTATAGTATGAATAGATTAAAAATAATTTACCACTGGCTAGCATTTAGGCACTACTGATTTAGACATATTATTTCAGGTCATCCAGAAATCAGAATTCCTCAAAGAGAACTCTGGACAAAGTCATCACTCAGCATGGCAACCCCCCTGGAGACTCCCAGTTCAAGGCCACAGACTGCACATATGCACCTGCTCGCTCCCCTTGCTCCCCATTTTCTACTTCGTGAGGAACAGATAAAATTTTTAAGCAACTGAAACTCTCACAGTGCAAGAAAACAAAAAAAGGGAGAGCCATTATCTTGAAGAACTGCTAAAATACAGAACATAGACTGGTGGAGAAATTAGCACAAAACTGCTTAGGATGCCAGAGTAAGTTTCAACTGGGCCATTTCATTCAAGAACAGATGGAACAACTAGAGCAGGTGGAGGGAGAGCACACCATCCCTCCCTGTGGCTTCCCCAGAAAAGAGTACCTGCTGGCATATCTACCAGTGAAAAATCTCCAAGGAACAGCCTCTAGTGGAAGTGCTAGGACCGTAGAGAGAAGCAGTACAGACACTGAGGCACCTCCAGGTCATCACCAAATAAAGTGGATGAAAGGCCAGAGAGGCAGCTATTGCCCAGGGATGGAATATTCTCGCAGAGTGAAGCCCTCCTAACCGCAGCAGTTGTGGGGGATGCCCGGCTGCCAGCCAGCTTCTCATAAACTCACTACAGAGAAGGCTGCCAGTCAATTCACCTGCCTGTTTACAAAAGCATCCATCCATCCATCCATCCATCCATCCATCCATCCATCCATTCAAAAAAGACTATCTATTGATCTTCTACTATGTTCCAGCAGTAAAGAAAACAAAAATTCCTACCCTAGGGAGGTGATATTTGAGCAGGAGGGCAGAACCAATAGTTAATTAGTAAAATATATAGCCTGTCATGTGGTGAATGAGATCTATACGACTCGAGAGGAAACGATCCCGGCTTACACAAATCAAACTTGTTCTCCATTCAGAAACATGAACGGCAACTCGTGATTGCTGGGCATGTTAGGAGAACCAACGTCGCAAATGAGAGAAGTATTATGAGATATTAATGTTAAGAAATGTTAAGAGAAGATCAGCATTCATCCAATAGGAGTTTCACAAGGACAACAACAAAAAAGACAAGAGAATGGAAGAAACTATAAAGTAACAGAGAAAAATTACCCAGAGATGAAGAAAGCTATAAGTCTATATCTGAAAGAACCCACTGAGGCCCAGAAGAATGAATTAGAAAAGACTATAACTGGGGATACACAAGTGAAATTTCAGAACTGTACGGGAAGAGAGTCCTAAAAGTTCCTAGCAAGAACAATTAAGTTCCATGGAAAGAATCAGATTAACTAGGCACTCGATTTCAAGGCCCTTGGGAACAGAATATAGTCATAACTCGGTACTCGTCAGCTTCAGACCTCATCAAACCCGGTACTCATCGGGTTTTGACGAGAAAAAAATGTGTCAGCACTCAGCGCCTGCTCAGCATCCGTCGCCCTTACTGAAACTTGTATGAGTCGTGATGCTCCCCTGCAAAAGAAAATGCTTTGGCACTCATCGCTTGCTTGTCCCTCATAGATTTCAGCACTCATCACGAGTTCTGGAACAAATTAACGACGAGTACCGAGGTACTGCTATATAGAAATATAAATATGTTTATATTTATATTTATATTTATATTTATATTTATATTTATATTTATAGTTAATGTGGTCTGACAATTGTAAATGCTCATGATAAGTTTTAAATTCTGGACTCAATCTATACACATAACATAAAATACAATGACAAAATGTATAATGCTCCAATGTGTGAAAACAATAAAATAACTACAATTCAGTGACAGAAGAGGAGAGAGGGATGGAAAGTAAAGTGAGTTCAGAAATGCCCTCATCTTTTCTAGTGGAGGACCAAAAATTATCTAAGATGATAAATAAAAATGAAGATGTATGTATATTAGTGTTTTTCTACCCTGACTGCTTATTAGAATGACCTAGAAGCCTAGAAGCCTGATGCTTGGGCCCCACCCCAGGTGAATTAAATCAGAAGCTGGTGGCCCGAATAGCTGCATTTTTGAAAGGCTCTCCAGGTGACTAACATTCAGCCAGGATTGACAGACACTTTAATTAAAGTCGTGACAACAACAACTAGAAGAATGAAAAACACTGACAGTGATTGCTCTGGGAACAGAACAAGGAACTTCTAAACTATTTGAACTGTTTTTATGGAGGGAAGAAACAAGGAGAAGAAAGAGGAGAAGGAACCCAACTCGGGTTTCTCAGGCTCTGCACCACTGACATCTGAGGCAGGGGCAATTCTTTGTTGTGGGGTGGAGAAGGGTTAGCAGTCTCAGAGACCCGCTAAATGTCAATAGTACCCGCCCAGTAAGGACAGCCAAAAATACCGCCAGACACTGCCAAATGCCCCCTGGAGGGCAACACTGCCCTGAGTTGAGAACCACTGGACGAGAAGAATAACCCTGTGTTTTATCCAAGCAGTGGCCTGAACTACAAAGAAGGCTCAAAGATTTGGACTGTCCTTACTGTATATACCACGTCAGTTAAAGTGCATTTCTTCAGCACTAGGTCTTTAACTAGAATTAAATGTACACATTTTAATTAGAGCACCAGAAAGGAATGCATCAGACCTGGCGGACTCTTCCAGCTTTGGGATTTACTTTCAGTACTGGAATAACAAAATGTCAGAGCGATTACGCCTTTATAAAAAAAGCTGCAGGGCTTCTTGGCAAGCAGCCAGATCTTGCCAATTTCTTTTAAACTTGAGAAAACACTTTTCTCATACTGAACAAAACAGGCAAGAGCCAGCCAAACATAACCCTGGGCTGTAGGCCCAAGTTCATTTCAGTTCAGCAAATATTTGAGCATCTATTATATATGCTGCAGATGATAACAATAGTAAAACAAAGACTAGATTTCTCACATGTTATAGAAATAATTAGAGTAAAAGTACGTTTTTAAAGAGAAGGTTTTGAGGCAAGATAGTAAGAAGCTAGGAACACTCCTTGGGAGTAGAATAGGGCAACTGAGAGAGAAAGCTAACAAACTGGCAATTTACAGCCAGACACAGAAGGTCACCTCCCTGAAGATCACATCTAGGCCTCAGTTGTATTTCAGCTCCAGGCCCAGAAAAGCAGCAAAACCAACTGGACAATGCCAGGACCAGCCACGACAACTGACAACCCTCTGCCCTGGCACTGACCAATCAGTGGAGACCACAACCTTGAAAGAGCACACCTGGAAAACTGATGAGTATTCTGCTGAAACCCTCCCCTGAGTCCTCCCTTAGGATCCTTACCTGCAAGAGAGAGATAAAAGCCTCAGGACAAAGGACCCAGACTTGCTCTCCCTCCCTCTGGGGAGCAGCTCATGCCATTCCCTTTCCCTTCTTCTTCTCCCTCTTTTTCCCCCACAGGTGTGGCATCTCCTAAACACTAAGGGACCCCAAGACTTGCAACCAGGGGAGCAATGGGCAGCTGGCAGGTTATGCTAGGCTAATGCCCTGCACCTGTCCTCTAGGCCCTTTTCTCTAACTTCCCAGTGAGCTAAGGTGGCCCAGCCTAGGCTCTCCTGTTGCTTCTTCTACCCTAGGCCCTTCCTTGTTTCACTGTCTTCAGCTTTAGCAAACATACCCTCACAGTCACCTGGACCCCTGTTGTGAAATTTTTCCTACACTAAGTCAAGAACCCACTCTCTACCGGCTGGGCCTAGGCAGACCCACTCAGGGCCAGGTGCCCTGTGCCATAAGTTTTCCTTTCTGTACTTCACAGTACCGTACGAGAATGTAGTTTTCTGCATGGTCTAACTAAACCCATGCCATCCAAACGGTAGCCACCAGACACACACGGCTATGCAGCCCTGGAAAAAAGGTCGGTCTGAATTGAGACGGGCTGTAATATGAACCACACTCCGGATTTCAAAGATGTATATGGAAACAATAAGGTAAAATACTTCATATTTTCAACTTACATTCTGATATATTATTTTGAATATACTGGTTTAAATAAAATATATTATTAAAATTAATTTCATCTATTGCTTTTTGTTTTTTAATGCGGTATTAGAAAGTTTCTAATTATACATGTGGCTTACATTTGTGGCTGTCGCTTTATTGCTATTGGACAGTGCCGTACTGAAGTTCTATTGATGTTCACTTCTATAGATGAGGTTATATGGAAGTACTTGGCACATGATGGACTAAGGTGTTTATAGATCACTTAAATTCACTTCCTGGCCTGACCACTTGCTGTGTACCCATAAAGTGTTACTTAACCTTGGTGAGCCTCAGTTGCCTCATCTGTAAAATGGGGATAACACCGTCTCAGACATATTTAATTTATCTACATTCACAGTAACCCCTCAAGTGCCTCACTGAATCAGTTTCTGAACCTTACATAGAAATGTGTCTTGAAGCTCTTAAGATTCTCTGTTGTCTTCAAGCAATTTTCAACCCATAGAAAGGTTCTTTCTTGACCATGGCATAGCTGCAAGGGAGGTCATCTGGGGGCATCCAGGTGAAAGCTGGGCCACCTTGGCATCAAGCCCAAAGCGGCTTTTCCCTTCACACCCAGAAGGACAGGACAGCACTTTTCCTCACAATTGTATGGCGTGCTTGTTGCACAGTATGCATTCGGCACATACTTGTTGCATTAAAAACAGTGTCAAAGAGATTATTATATTTGGCATGTATTTAGTTCACTTAGAAAGTTATCTTTTTAACCTAGAGTAGCTTAGAGTATTTACTACTAGTATTGACAATGGATTATAAACTAATCCCATCCCTGCCATTTTACTCTAAATAATATAGTAAATAGGAGTGACAAATCATTTCTTTATTGGTCCCTTTAGTCACTTACATACAAAATGCATTGTGGATATTTTTGCTTCATTAAAAACAAACCCACTTAAAGGCAGAGATTATACAAAACCACATACAGATACGAATCCTTAAATTGTCCATTTCACCTTACCAATGATCTAGCTGTGCTCTTTTCTACTTTAATGATAGGTTTCGAATTCAAAACTGCAACTTACAAATCTACAGTTGTAATAATTGCTGGTGAAAACATCAATTTTGTGGCTTAATTTCTCTTTTATATGAGTGCTTATGCAATTGTGGAAATATTCTTCATTGCTGAGAGGCTGGAGGGCACACTCATTCTTTGGTTTTAATGAGTGTTTTTCAAACATCTATCCTGTGCCAGCACCATAACTTTCATACTGTTTTTAATGATATTTTAGATCTTCCAAAAGGCATGTTACTTTATTATTCTTATTTTTTAAAATATTTATTTATTTTTTTTTAGAGAGAGGGGAAGGGAGGGAGGAAGAGGAGAGAAACATCAATGTAAAGGACAAACATCGGCTGGTTGCCTCTTGTACTACGTGCCCTGACTGGGGACCTCCAACCCAGGCCTGTGCCCTGACCGGGAATCGAAATGGACACCTTTCACTTTGTGGGGCGATGCCCAACCTACTGGGCCACACTGGTCAGGGCTAGTTTAACATTTTTATATGTGCCAAGTTCCAGTAGTATTTAGGGTCTTACACTGCCCACTGATTGTGATAGAATGTTACTGAAGATGCAAAAGTTTAGAAAATTTATACTAAGCCCGGAACCAAATCCAAATATACATTTAGCTAAATGCCTACTTGAATCCTGTTTCTTTCTCCTAAAAGTGTAGTGCTAACAAAATTCTACTTGATTCAAAGTGCTTAACAACTGAGTTCTGTTTTATTGCCTCATTATAACTAATTTTGTTCACTAACTGTGTAGAAAATAAATTTACCAGATCTAGAAATTGTTAATAAAGCAAATGAAAGAGTTTCTAATGACTTTAATCTTCTCATGTTACATGTCTGAGAACTGCACTCACAATTGCCACGGGGTCATTGCTGCGGGTTGCCGCCAGGCTGAACTTCTTCACATGAGTGTTGGTCTCCAGAGCTTTTGCAAATTCCTTCAGGGTTGGAATTGGAATGTTCTAGGATGGGGAAGATACAGACAGTTTATAAACCAATCAGCAGCACCATTACCCCAAGCTATGGACCCATAGCTTTTAAGTAACTTATATATTTAGACGACTAATTGCAAGATATCCCTCTAAAAGACATTTATCATCCATCTTCCAGCAACCAAGCCGTCCCCCAGCCAACAGCAACACTTGGTATCCAGTAAGGGACTGTAACACAACGTGACATTCTGGCATCGCCTTTCTGTTTACGAACCAGGAAATAATGCACGTACCATATTCCCCTCTTTTCTCTCATTCTCTATAGTCTAACCAGAATGAGCTACTTGCTACTTTTTAAAAATATATCATGGTCTTTCTCTCCTCCATATCTTTAGATATGCTTTTCCCTTTGCCTGGAAGTTTCTTTGTCTTTTCTTGGATTAATTCCTGCTCTTCGTTTAAGACCCAGCTAAAATATCACTTCTTTGTTTACTGACTCTCATAGGCAGGTTCAAAGTTTTCCTTAGCTGCAATTCCATAACATTTGGGGGCTTATCGCATCGTGTTTTAATTACTTTAGTGTTTTTCTCCCAATAATAAGTTCTTCAGAATAAACAAAATGAATCATACTCCCTCTTCGACAGCATTTAGCACAGTACTGACGCCTGGGGAGGGGGACAATCTGGGGCACAGCTAGAGACTGCCATGAGTCCTCCATGTGCTATAGACTAGTTCTGTGACTGCGAGCAACTTCACCTGAATCACTCGAAGGATTAAATGGGAGAATGAATTTCAAGTCCACTGTGCAAGAAATGTGGTACATAGTGAGTACGCAGTAAAAGTCAGTTATCAGTATTGAATGCTAGAAACTGGCCCAAGAAGAAACAAAGTGGCTGTCAGACAGTGCTCTCTCTCTCTCTCACACACACACTTCTCCATCTGAGCGTGACATGACCTGTGACAAACAGAACAGAGTGGAAGCCACAATGTATGGCTTCAGAGAGTAAGTCATAAAATGCATGGTGGCTTCCTGCCTGTTCTCTTTCTCTTGGATCACTCACTTTGGGGGAAGCCAGCTGTCACGATGTGAGGACACTCGGGCAGCCCTATGGAGAGGGTCATGTGCTAAGAAATTAAGGCTTCCTGCCCTGGCCGGTGTGGCTCAGTGGCTCAAGCGCTGGCCTGTGAATCAAAGGGTTATGGGTTTGATTCCCAGTCGAGGGCACATGCCTGGGTTGCGGACCAGGTCCCCAGTAGGGGGCATGGGAGAGGTAACCACACATTGACGTTTCCCTCTCTTTCTCCCTCCCTTCCCCTCTTTAAAAAGAAACAAATAAAATCTCTTTAAAGAATAAAAATAATAAAAAAACAAGAAACTGAGGCTTCCTATAAACAGCCACATGAGTGCACCATCTTGGAAGTAGTTCCTCCTGCCCCATTCAAGCCTTTAGGGCGACTGCAGCCCCGGCTGAAGGCTTCACTACGGCCTCATTGGAAACACTGAGCCACAAGTGCTCAGCTGCGTCACTCCCTGCTTCCTGATGCTCAGAAACTGTGTGAAATAACAAATGTTTACTCTCTTAAGACTAAGTTTTGGAGTAACCTGCTATTCAGTGATAGATGACTAGTACACTACATTTAACACAGCAACTGTTATTGTTCTCAGAGAATTCTAAGAACCACTTTGTTTTAAAACCGCTGCTTCTTTTGAATAAGATGTCCTGCCTCAAAATCAGTGACTCAAAAAATTTCAAACAGGTAATCAGTAACCTCCATTAAGTTTTCTAAGTTCATGCTAAATCAAGTGACTGGCAATGATCGTGCTGACTTACCTTGATGTTGTTGAGATTGACTTCTTGGAGGCTGGGGTCATTGGCTTTCATCTGCTGCAGGCTCACTTCCACATTTGTGGGGTTGGGTGGCTCCTCAAAGATAGGCTTGACCTTTTCACCTTTCACCACATCTGAGACACAAGTTTTAATTTGAAAAAGAAAACGTAAGGGCTCTCCAGTTAAAATCAGGGGTGATTCCCTTCACCCCCACGGCCTTTCGTTCAGATGCACTGATTCTAATAATACTCCATTCTCCATGACAGTGAGATTATTCTCAACTAAGCAAGTGTGGGGGTGGCACAGCCGGCGTTACAGTTTCAAAGGTTGATGTTTCTCCTCCGCAGTGAGAAGTCTCAGCAGCTGACACTGCATGGAGCCAAAAGTGCGGAAGACTCTACAGCAAACTCAAACCTAAAAAAAAATCCCTGAGAGCAATAACTGCAATAACCAACCCTAGGATCGGATATGCAAAAAAAAAGAAATAATAAATCTCTTCATCTCCCAAACGTTAATACTTTCTGGCTTTTTGGCTATCCCCCACCCTCCTCTGATATCCACTGTGGAGTGTTAGTTTTGAGGAAGGTATTGGAAGAGAAGTAAGATAGAACAGAAAAATGGAAAATTTTGCAAAAGCATTTAACATAAAATGCTTGCACTATATACATATGTATATATATATATATATATATTATATATATATATATATATATATATATATATATATACTCGTGTATATAACATACAAAGGGTTAACATTCCAATATACACTGAGCTCCTATAACTCAACAAAACAACCCAATTAAAAAGGAACAAGTAATATTGAAAGAATCTGTAATGCAACTAAAAATATAAAAATAATTGAACTCTGAAATAAAAAATGAGATACTATTTAATCAGCAAATAAAAGTAAAAGACCATAATATTCAGAGTTGGCAACAATGTGGGGGAAATTTAAACTGGTGCATGCTTTTTGGGAGAGTAATTTGGCATCACCTATCAAAATTTAAAATGTGGAAACTCTAACACAGCAATTCTATACCTAAAAGTCTGAGCTACAGAAAACATAGCGTGAACACACAAAGATATACATTTAGGAATGCTCACTCACGTGTTATTGGTGACAGCGAAACACACTAAAATGTCCATCGATGTG
>VMDR010005791.1:0-49171 GCA_007922815.1 Macrotus californicus | reverse complement strand
AGAGGTCCCTGGGCTGGGTGGAAGCTCGTGGACCACCATGCAGTGTAAGGAACGTTGTCAAGGCTGTCGGGAGTCCATGGCTCCCAGGAGCCTCCGGTTTCCTCAACACATTCAGGTCACGGCAGGTGCAGCCCACAGGAGGGCGGGGAGTGGATTTCAGGGCAGAGCAGCCGGACCTTTGGTTAATTCAACTCCGACCATTGGAGGTCTGCAAGGCGCCCCCTCGTGGTGACCGAGCACAATTGTCCAAGAAGAGACCATGGGCTAGGGTGGCCGCTGTGGGTGATGAGAAGTGATCGGACTACGGAAATAGTTTGAACATGAAACTCACAGGATTTGCTGCTGGTTGACATAAAACAAAAGAGAAAGAAAGCAGTCAAGAACAAGTCCAAGGTTTTGTTTTTTTTAGCCTGAGCTACTCAAAGGATATAGAAACCATGAGCTGAGGTGGAGAAGATGGGGGGGAAGAGGTTCCCGCAAGGGTAGGGGAGCAGGGGTCCACTTCTATGCATGTTGTGTAGCCGAGGGACATCAATAAAGGGTTAAACGCAACGCCTTTCTCCTCTTTCCCTTCCTCTGTTGCTCCCTCCTCTTTCCTTCTGCTTTTAGTCGTTAAACCAAAAATACCTATTTTGTTCTCTTTCTATGCTGATCAGCGTGCTGGGGGCTTGGTAATAGACAGCCATGACTTCCAGAGCTCACAACCTACTCAGGGCAGGGAGAGCAATCACCAGGCAAAGAAGATACAGTGCCATAAGCGCTGCCGTGGGATGAGAGGATTCGGGGAACCCACAGGAAGCCCAGCCAGCCAGCGGGGTGTGGGAAGGCTTATGGTGAGGGGTGGTGTCTCTCATGAGATCGGATGCACCAATAAGTCGGCTAGGTAGAGCAGACTCAGGGAAGAGCATCCTAGAGAAGGGAGAGAACATGGGGCTTTGAGGCAAGAGGGAACATGACACGGGTGGAATATCGAAGTGGGATCTTATTCCTGGATTGAGAGTGGAAGGTGCAGAGGAGTGGGTGATGCTGCTGGAGGGGCCAGCAAGGGTTGGGTGTGAGAGAGCTCGCCAGCCATGGGCTTTGTCCTGAGGATACTGGGGAGCCACTGAGGGCTCTCAGCAAGGGTGGGGGAGTGTCACGGCTGCACTTGGAAAGACCCCTCTGGTTGTTGTGTGGAGGATTTGAGACCTGGAAGCAGGGGGCAGATGAGGGATCCTGGTGGCCCCGGGGTCAGGACGGGGAAGAAAGAACAGATTCAAAGGATATTTAGCAGGGGGTAGGGGCAGGATTTTCCTCCTTTTCTAGAATGTTCCAACTACAGACTCTTTGCATGCTTCTTTCCCAGTAGTTTACAATAATTTAAACAAGACAAGACTCAGACTCTTGGCTTGCACGAGAAATCCAACAGGTTGTTCACTTGTTTCCTTCATGGATGTGAGAGGGCAGCCAAGTGCTCTTTATAGAGAAAACCCACAAGTATCTCTACTGCTGAGAATACACAGATGTAAAAGTAAATATTGTTCCAGAGCCACATGTCGTTAAATAAGAAATTCCATCAGCATTTCTTTGGAAATTCACAGGACACAGCAAAAATTTCTGAAGCCTGACGTCTTATGAGGCTCCTTTGTTAGAATTCGGTTTTGCAGGAGTAGAGTTTTTTTGGTTTTGACTTTGATTTTCCTTGTTCCACGTTGCAAACTACTGTCTACTAACTAGGTAGCTAAGGGGGAAAGGGAACATTTTCTTATTTTCTTGCTGAGATTCCCTTCAACTGCAGTTAAAAGAGCCTTTGCTGCCTGGGGTATAACCTGGAATTAATCTGAGTTAGAATTGAGAAGAGCCCTGGCCGGGTGGCTCAGTTGGTTGGAGCATCGCCCCATACGCCAAAAGGTTGTGTGTTTGATTCCCGGTCGGGACACACACCCAGGTCGCGGATTCGATCCCCAGTCGAGGTGCGTATGGGAGGCAACCGATTGATATTTGACTCTCACATCAAAGTTTCTCTCTCCCTCTCAAATCAATGAACACATCCTTGGGGTGAAGATTTTTTAAAAAATTAGGAAGAAAGAAAAAAGTGAAACTTCCAATGTGGAAGAAAATATGATAACTTGCCAGTGGAGGCTGGGCACATGTTTGGCTTTGCACGCAGATGGCCCTGACGGCGTGCACATCACCAGGGGGTCACAGTCCGGGATGGTCAGCCACGTCAAGGCAGAGCTCAGCTCGAACCTGACCTTGCAGTGTTGGGCCAAGTCCCAGCCAGACGCTGAGTATCGCTGGACCCTTGAACACTCTACCAGTGAATATATGGGGGAGAAGCTGGTCATCGAGGCCCTGACCTGGGAACACCAGGGGACCTACAACTGCACGGCCCTCAACCCTCAGACCCACCTGGCCCGCTCTGCCTCGGCCCTGGTCGTTGTGGTAGGTGAGTCCTGCAGGTGCACTACCTTCTCCTGGGGTACCAGGGGCTTTTCCTGGGCTCGTGGTGTGGAAATGAGTGTACTGCGTGGGCAGGTTGCCAATCCAGAGCTGTTCAATCCCAACCCCTAACACTCAGTCCCTAGAAACTCTACTTTCTAGCTGTGTGCCCTGGAATCCTCTGAAGCTGCTCTGAGCCTCAGTTTTCCTACCTGAGTAAATGGGCTATGGGATGCCTGCCTTTCATAGCTGTCTAGAAGCACAATGAGCCAGGGAGAGAAGGAGTAGGCTGGTAGGGGAATCAGGAATTACATTAATAGCAACCAGGTGTGACTGGCAGCGAGTCCCTGTATTTCCGTCCTGAGGTCTTGAGCAGGTAACATAGTGTCACTATTAGCTGGGCTCATATCTTGGCTCCAGTACTTATGAGCTGTGTGACCGTAAGCATGTTGCTTAACCTCTCTGGGCTTCTGATCTCTCATCTGTAAAACAAACACAGTAATTATGCTTATATGTATATCATAGGTTTGTTGAAGATTAATGAATGTGTAAAGTTCTATGGCAGTGCCTGACATACTGCATTTGTTAAACAAATAAAATGATTCTTTACTGAGCCCATGCCACATGCCTGAAGCAAGTCTTTCTATGGATAACATCTGCAAACATTTCCTGGGTATCTCTGCCTGCCAGCTATGAGGTGGGCCTGTATCTCCATTGTACAGTAGAGACCCCGGCCCTGTCCCTAGGGTCAGAAACCAGGCTGGCTGCTTCCAGAGCAATGTTCTCAGCTGTCCACTAAGCAGAGGACCCCCTGCAGCTCCCCAAATTACCTCACTTAATCTTTGAACAAGCCCCCTGGTCTTGTTAGGACCACTTGCTGGATGGAGAAACAGGCTCAGAGGAGGAAGCAGTGAGTTCACTTGATGTTCCCGGGGATGTAGCATTTGCACGAGATCCAGCAGGAAAGGCTCTTAGAGCTTAGAGCTTGGCGGATGTGAGTTTTTATCATCATCGTCATCATCATCATCATCATCATCATCATCATCATCATCATCATCACCTTTTATCGAGCCCCCCACTACGCGCCAGGCACTAATGCTGGGACTTTCCCGCGTGATCTCATTCCATCCCTTCAAAAGCCCATAGGGTTATGAATCGCTCTGCGTGTTTGACATATAAAGAAATGGAGGCTCTGTGAATGAGAACAAAAACTGCTCAGGCATCCAGGAATCCCCTCCTGCTCCTCCAGCGCAGAGCCCCTTCCTCATAGCCTGACCCCTATTGGCTGCCTTCTCAATCCTTGTGGCTAAACTTCACCCCTTTGAGAAAGGTTCTGGGCAGAAGCAGGATGGGCACACAGCAGGCCAATATTAATGATTACCACGGCCATTTATGAACCCATCGCCTACTGCGTGCCCGGTATTAACATTCACAGCCTCATTCCATCTTCACAACAGCCCTGGGCAGTGGGCGTCATTTCCTTCACTTTGCAGATGAAGAAATAAGATTCGAAAGGGAAGTCACTTGTCCTTGGTCACAGGACCCCAGAGAGTGAAAGGTGACTCAGGGGAAAGCCAGGTTTTGATTGTCAAAGCCCTTTCCTGTGAAAGCCGCATTTGATCCATCATCCTAAGCAAGGTCATCGTCACATCAACACGTATGAAGTAGACGCTCTTATCCCCATTTTACAGAAGAGACAACTGAAGCACAGAGAGGTTAAGAGCACGGTCAAGGTCACACAGCTGATAGGTCACGCTATTACTACCATAAAATCCTACCTCTCTGTGACTGGAAAGCCAGTGCTCACCAAGTGAAGTGGCAATAGAGCCACAAGCTTGGGAATGGGGCCCGGGAGCAGTGATGCCAGTGTGTCAGGCCCAGGTTCCCATTCTCTCTCCTGACCCAGGTCCCCAGTCGTTGCTGTCTGCAGGGTCCATTGCTGGCATTACCATCGGGATCCTGACATTCACTGCCCTGTCCGTAGGCCTGGGCTATTTCCTTTACACCAGAAATGCCAGATGGTAAAACTGGGAATGGGTTGGGGGGTGTGGCCTTCAGGGTCCCTGCCCTGCAGTGTGTGTGTGTGCGGTGGGGGGGTGGGGTGTTGCTGACCATGAGCCGTGTCCGTGGCACCTGGGGAATTCAGAGGCTATGTGGCATTGCCTACGAATGGATGGACCATATGGGCAGAGCCCGTGGAGATGGGAAGGATTAGATGCACAGAAGTATGAGGGCTTTGGGGTTTCAGGCCCTCAAGGAAAACAGCAGAGGACCCCATCCATGAGGTCAGCACACCCACCTCCAAGGAGGAGCACCCTGCCCACCCCAGTTCTGGTAAGTGGCTTTGCAGCTGATGCCCAGGGCAGTGGTGAAGGCTGGGGAAGAGGCTGGTGCTGGGAGCCCTCTTGCTCTCAGCTTGGCCACCAGGTCACCATGATATCATGGGCAAGCCCTGCTTTCTCCAAGCCTCAGTGTCTCCATCTGGAAAATGGGTGAGACTGGAGTCAAGAACTCTGAGGAGTTCTGCCTGCTCCAATAGCCACAGCCAAACAGGGCATCGTGCTGCCCTTCTGTCGTCCCTCACTCTCACAACACTTTGTTCATTGATTGCTATAGACAGAGAGAATCAGTCACGACACTCCCCCCTGCTGAATCCAAACCTGCCTCATAATCCATCTCAACACAGTGGACCAGGCACCTCTGCTGCTGGGTGGGAGTTGACCAAAGGCAAACTGAGACAGCTTTGCCATCTCTGGCCTAGAATTCTGGAAGGGTGGTCCTCACCAGATGGAAGTCCTCTAGAGACTGTCCAGTCCCGCTCAATTTGGACAAACCCATGCAATGGGGGACCCATTTGTGTAGCTGGGGCTAGATCTTAGATTTCTGTCATCCGTCTCATCAAACAGCCTTCTCTGACCAGGAGCTAGTTTTCTGGGACATCTCAGGTCAAGTTTGCTGGAGATTTGATGGAGGAGTCCTGGAGAGAGAAAAAGGAACGTTTCTGTCACTTCCTTCCTGGAAATAGAAGTGACCTGGAAAAACAGCCCCTCCCCTCAGATCTCTTCCTAACTCCAGCCCTGGGCTGGCTTATGATTTCTTCAGACTGGCCAAGGCCCGGGTGTGACAATATATTCGAACTTCAAGGTCAGATCAAAGCCAAAAAGGTGGGTGATGCTCTAGAGGGACCCTCCCTGCTCCTCTGTCTGGCTCTTCTTCAACCTAGAAGGGCTGTTCCAGTCCCATATCTTGGGGTTGGGGTCAGGCATGTTTTATTGACAACCCTAGTGCCAGCTTGGGTCACTGCATTTCCTCCTCTGTCTTTTCTGGGGATCCCAAGACCCTCCTGGATTTTCCATCTCTTCTCCTTGTCCTGTTGTTCCTCAACGTTGACAATGCCTAGCCTTGAGCCCCCTGGGAATCAGAAGGGATGTAACTGCTTCTGAGGCTAATGCTATTTCTGAGAATTTCTGTTGTGGCCCCAATCCCAAGCCCCGTGATCTCTTCATTTCTTTTTCTGTCCCCAGAGGCTGCCTCAAGAGCCCCCAGAGCAGTTCTATGAGGTACATTGATTCTGCTGGATTTGATTTTAAAGCTACGGAGGGAATGCAATCCTAGAATTTTAGATTTGACAAGTTATGAAGAACCATCTTGCCTAAATCTTTCTGGTGCATTGCAGGGCCAGGGATGGGGAGAAAGTAGAAAGTGCAAGTTGGTACTTTCCAGACAGTGTGATTCTAAGGCAGCCTGTGCCTATGGACCCTAACCAGCCTCTCGGTTCACTTGCAGAAGAAGCCACCTTCTGCAACCCCTGGGAGCTATTCTCATGGCCCCAGGAAGCCATCGCCTCAACTTGCGTTGCATCCATTGGACTCCACTGTATCAAAAGGAAACACAGAGTCGATCTATGAGGTATTTGTATGGCACACAGAGTCTTTGGAGAGGTGGAGAGCTATCACCAATCTGCTTTATCCTCCTTGCTGAAGAATCTGTGAAATAAACTATCAAGAGAATTTCCCTTTAAAGACCTTTTCAACTCCATGTCATCCATTTCCATCCCGTCACTTTGTTTCATGGCCGTCCGTTTCCTCCCCATCCCGTTCCATTCCTGTTCTTTCCATCTATGTGATTCATGCAGCCCATCCACTCTGTTTCTTAGCTCTCACTCCCTCTCCATTCAACGTCCCTATTTACGTTCATTTCCATTCGACTGGCTTTCATTTCATCCCACTGCATTCTGTTTCTTCTCATTCTATAAATTTTTTTTCTGTTCACTTTCTTTTCTTTCCATTTCCTCCTTTCTTTTCCCTAATTTCCTCATCCCCATTCCTCCCCCTTCCATTCAATTCTGTCTCACTGGTTTCCACTCCACTCCACTCCAGTCTTTCCATTTCCACCTGCTCCTCCGTTCTCTTCCATTGCCCTCCATTCCATGTGTCTTTGTTACTTTCCGTTCCGTACTTCCCACCTCACTTCCTACTTTCAAGTCTTTTCATTCCCTTTCACCTCATGCCATTGCATCCATTTCATTCAATGCCATTTCACTATTTCAGAGCCCACAGCATTCCATTCCCTCCCTTTCCATTCTTGTCCACTTCGTTGCTTCATTTCCATCCTTTAATTCCCACGAAGCCCCTTCATTATATTGCTTTCCTGTCATTTCCTCCCCACCCCCTTCCTCTCTTTCTCACCTCACTGCTTTCCGTTCCATTCCTTTCCTTAAATTCAATTCCTTTCCACTCTTCCCCATTCAGTTCCATTCTGATCCTGCCTTTGTTTCATTACTCTTCCTTCCGCTTCGCTTTATCTGACTTCATTCTTTTTCACTACAGTTTTCCTTTCAGTTCCGTTCTTTACGTTTATACTCCTTGGGGCAGCACGCCACTTATTCCACTCCTTCCCCTGCTTCCCCTGTCTCCATTGCACTCCTTTCCATTCCATTCTACTCCATTTCACTCATGCCTTTCCTGCCCCTGTCAGCTGCATTGCTCACTATTCCTTTTAACTCTGCTTTTTCCTTCAGGTCCTTCATTTCTTTCGTGATATTTACTCCCCTACATTTTTCCCATGGGGGATTTGGGGCAGTTCACAGCAAGCATACATACCCTACTATAAAAGGGTGCTGAATCAGAAATAGGAATCAAAATCAGAAAAATATTTGGGAGTGATGGGGAGAAAACGCAGACAAATGTAACTGAACAACAATAAAGTAATAAAATCTTTAAAGAAAGAAAAAAATATTTTTAATAATAGTAGGAAGAGAAGATATGGATAAAATATAAAAATACGGGGGGCCTACATAGTATCTATCCCTGTACTTCTCATTTGTCTTTGAGTTTCCTGGTGGCCAAATAAAAAAGAGAAGTACTATCAGTTTCATTACCCAAAAGGAAGAAAACCATTGGCTCATCCAGGCGTAAGTGGAGCTTCCCATAGCAAGTTCAGCTCACTTGGGTGATGGCTTCCTAGTTCTAAGGGCAAGTGAAATTGCTTCAGAGAACTCAAGTGATAACACCTGTTGTTGGAACTCGCCAGATTACTCCACGTCCAGGGATGAACTTTAGACCCAATACTCTAAAGAAAGCAGTCACTAATCAACTTCAAAGAGGGAGAAGTGGAAGGCCAACTCCATGCCCTATTGACAATGTTTTGTTAGGTTTGGAAAAGAGACAGTTTAGAGACATAGAATTCCAATATTTTAGTGTCTGAAGGCTGGCTTGGAGTAGAGAGACAAATGTGTTCCCTGTTATTCCAGAAGGTAAGTCAGTTACCTTGGAGGCAATTCGAGGGTAGCAGACTTTAGCCCAATTGGCAGATGAACCATTCTTGAAAGATGTGAATGTCCTATATAGCTTAGGGATTTTTAAAAATCCTCACCCACCGACATGTTTATTGATTTTAGAGAGAGAGAAAGGGAGAGACAGAGAGAGAGAGAGAGAGAGAGAGAGAGAGACATTGATGTGAATGAGAAACATCGATCAGTTGCCTCCCCTATGTGCCTCAACCAAGGATTAAACCTACAACCTAGGTATGTCCCCTGACCACAAATCAAACCCAAAACCTTTTGGTGCATGGGACGATGCTCCAACCAACTGAGCCGCCCGGCCAGGGCTATCTTAGGGATTCTTTACAAGGCAAACCCTCTGAAAGTATAAAATGAGGATTAATTGGAAGAACACTGGGGAATCTCAGATAATTCAGTTTCAGAAATTACTTGTGGGCCATATGGGGACCGGAAAGTTATCCGGAAGATTTTTCTCTCTTAGTGATGCTCATTTGGCTGATCTATGAATTTGTTCTATTTTTCTCAGTCCAGATTGAAATCCTAGGCAGCTTTCCTGGTCACTCATCTTCTATAACTTCAGATTATATAAAACATCCTCTACTATGTTAGGGTTCTAGGTTCAGATTCTCCAGAGAAGAATCGGACTGGCTCAGGCTATTGCACAGACTGCCTTCAGCTTGGTCAGTTTTCCAATCAGCCACGAACTGGTACGAACTTAGCCTCCCTGGCACCTCTCTTATCAGGGTCTTGGGACATGTTTGTTCCCTTGTGTCAGTAAAGCAAAAGTTCTTCCTGGAAGTCTCAGCCACCAAACTTCTTTTTACATCTCCTTGGCATAAATGCTGTCACATGATAGTTCATGTTGCCAGGGAGGCTGAGGAAGTGGGGTGGTGTCCTTCCCAGTCTCTTCCCAGAGCAGGTGAGGGGGAAACACAGGGAAGGGTGTCAGGTCAGTCACCTCAGTGTCTGCTACCTTCTGGAGGGATGAGAAGGAGTGAACTGCAGAGGGTCTGGAGTGGAACATTCCAGTTGAGGGGCATCAAGTTAAAAGGCCCTGAGGTGGATGTGTTAGTGATCCATTGTTGCATAATGAATTACCACAAACTTATCAAATCAAAGCAACATTTACTATCTCACAATTTCTGTTCATCAGGAGTCCAGGCACTGCTTATCTTGGTCTTCGGCAAGGTTGCAATCAAGGTGTTGGCCAAGACTCAGATCTTATCCAAGGCTTGACTGGGAGAAGCATCCTCTTTCAAGCTTATGTGGTTATTGGCAGCATCCAGGTCCTTGCCGGTTGTCACCTGAGGACTTCAGTTTCTTATTGGCTGTCAGCTCCTTTGCCATGTGGGCCTCTCCATAGGCAGTTCACAATACTACTTCAAAGCCAAGAAAGAAGTCGCAATCTTGTATAACAGAATCATGTGCATACAATCCTGTACTTCAGGTCACCTTTGTTGTATTCTACTGGTTGCATGCAAGTCACAGGTCTTGCCCGCAAGGTGGGAAGGGGAATAACATCAAGGCATGAATACCAGGGTATGGGGGTTATGGGTGCCACCTTAGCCACTGTCCTCCACAGTGGGGAAACATATGGGCCGTTCCAGGAACAGTGAGGGGCCAGTGTGACTGAAGTGCATTAACAAAGGAGGAAGATTTTTGGAATTTTCAGTGATGAGGAAGGAGAGTGCTAGACTGCTGGGGTCCTGGACAACAACAAGTAGGAGGAGGGCTCATCCAGAAGGTGGAACTCACCTTTTCTCTTTGTGTAACAGGTGCTTGTGAATCCAGGATGCAGCATTTACTGCCAAATGAAGTCCTCAGCGTAATGGAAGCAAAGATCCTTTCTCCAGAAATCCTAGAGAAACCATGCTCAATCATATGTTCAATGACATTTATTGGATGCATATTATATTCCAGCCACTCTTTTTGTAGACTTTGTGACATTCTGTTTCAATGTGTTATTCAGGCTCTGGACCCCAGATCCCACCAAATCATAGGCTTTCGACTCATATTTCTTTAAAAGCAACAGAAACAGGGGAAAAGTAACCCAGAATTAGAGGGCCAAGGCCTGAGATCCAACAGCTGGAATGGCCATAGCTGCATCATAAGAATAGGCAAAGACCACTGATGGACATGGCATTCAGAGAGAAGTGTGTGGGTCAGCCAAAGATCTTAGGCTTTTAACATGATTTTGAAAATAGTAGCCAAATGCAACCCAACATGAAAATGGATATCCAGCTAAAAATACTTACGAGATGAAATTAAAATCTGTAGATGATTATTGTGGAGGATGGTGAAGGCTGGCGTCAAAGCTAAGGCTCATCGATTGGCAAGGCTGCACTTGACTGCTTGCATCTGCAAGGTGGATCAAGCCAGCAGCTGACGACAGCCAGAACGACAGCCAGAACCCGGAACCACGAGGGTTCAGAAGGAGATAGTTAACTGCAAGCTTCAGCAGAATGCGACTGTAACTTTTACAGAAGAAACATTTATCATTTAGAAAAGGCTGGGAACAGAACAGCTTGTGCCCGCAGCGTCTCCCTAAGTCTGCAAAACGTCCCTGAGCTCTATCTAACCAACCCCTATAAAATAAACCCAGAGACCATGTCCAGGGTCATTGTCTCTCCATCAGAGAACAATGCCCCACCTGGCCCCCGCTTTTCCTTAAACTGTCTGTGTTGTGTCTTTCTTAACCTCCCGTCGCCTTCACTCAGGGACCTCCACTCCACGTGTCGAGGCAGATTATCTCACTAGAAGAGCCAAGACAATCAAATGGAATACTGTAAGAATTCATTTCAGTAGGTTAACCAGATACAAAATAAGTATTTCTTTCTTTTTTTTAAATCCTCATCTGAGGACGTTTCCATTGATTTTTAGAGAGAGAGAGAGAGAGAGAGAGAGAGAGAGAGAGAGAGGAGAGACAGAGGGAGGGAAAGGGAGAGAGAGGAAGAGAGAGAGAAAGATCAATTGGTTGCCTCCTGTACATGCTCCAACCAGGGATGGAACCCACAACCTACACATGTGCCCTGACCAAGAATTGAACCCTCAACCTTTTGGCTTACTGAGCGACATTCCAACCTACTCAGCCATGTAGCCAGGGCAAAATAAATATTTCTTATAAAAGCAACAAAAAAGTTATAAGAAATTCTAAGGGTAGAGATCACATTTCAAATATTTTTTTGAAAATATTTTTTTGTAGTTGTTGTTAAAGGTCAGAATCTATGTTAGGAAAACTATAGGAGTCTTTAGGAAGCATTTAAAGAAAAACTTAAAAATACCATATTTTCATACAGCAGGGCTCTGATTTTCTGCTTCTTCCCTGGTGGGAAGGAAATAAATATCACAATTCCCTTAGTGTGACTGGGCTGGTTAACGAGATGTTGGCTGTTAAAGTGTTTAATATAGAACAAGGAACCTTTATTTATTCAAAACAAAACAAGAATTTATTGAGCATCTATTATTGCAAGGTACCACAGGTGCTGGGAATAAGGCAGTAATAAAATAGATACACATCCTTTCTCTTACGGAGCTGATAGTCTAGGGGTGAGGGCAGATGGACCACAGACAACATAAATACGTGAAACATACTGTGTGTTCCATAGTGAAAAGTTCTCTGACAATGAAGACGAGGTGGGACACAGCGATGACGTGGGGAGTGAAGGATCTGTTTGCAAGTTTACAATGGTTGGTGGGGGAATGCCTCGTGAGAAGGTGACATCGGCTCACAGACCAGATTGTGGGGGACCCTCAAAGGAAGAGCCTGCCAGGCAGCATGATCAGCACAGGCAAAGGTCCTGAGGTGGGAGTCTTCTTGAGTCGTCGTCGGAGAAGGTATAAATGCCAGCATGACTGGGGCTGAGGCAAAATAAGGTCGAGATGAAGGCAAAGAGAAGAGAGGGAGGGCACAAAAATGTCAGACTTTTGAAGGGCTTCAGATGAGCTCCGTGGCCTCTCTAACGGGTTTGTAGCAACTATCTTTGGCCTTGAGGATCCAGGAGACCGTGCGTGTCAAGATGCCCACACGCAGGCGCTCGGGAGGGGTCCCGGTGGGTTCCATCAAATCCCATTTTCTCGGCCACTCCTGGGCGTCAGCCGGGGCCAGCGCCAGCCTTTTCCCAAGTCAGCCTCTCCTCACGCATCGGCGCCTCGGCCTCTGCCTCCCGGTCCCACTTCTCTTGGCGCTACACAAACTCGTACACACAGACGCACCACCCAGCTCGGACCGCAAGCCGCTCGCCCAGTCCCGGTTCAGGAACGTCCTCGCGCCCACCTCCCCTGAGGCGCTGGAACCCCGCCCAAGCGGCGCCGAGGCTTCTGGGAATTGTAGTCCGGACTCGCCGAGCCCAAATGCACTTCCGGGTTCGGCCAGAAGCGCAGCCATTGTCCACCGCGCGGACGCTGGCCGTGGCCGCGCACCTCGGCCCTTGGAGGTTAACCCGAGCGGCCTGGCGAATGCCGAGTTGGGGAGGGGCAGAACTAGCGTAACCTGAGCCTGCCGTGTGCAGAATCGGGGCAGGTGTTCACCGAGCTCGTCCGGCCCCAGAACCGTGTCGGACATTGAGGCTGGGACAGGCCCGGCCTGGGCGGCGAACCTGTAGACGCCCAGGTTGGTGAGGGGCGGAGCAGAGCTGGCTGTCCCCTGAGCGCACGCGCAGCGTCTAGGTGGGAAGCTGGGATTGGGGGTGTGGGTGGGCAATCTGGGACCTACGCAAGCGGCGCTTCAGCCTTAGGTTACCAAAGTTGGACGTACTACTGGTGCAGCTGCGGATTCCGACACTGCTCTGCTCGCGTGCGCGGATCCTGGGTCAGGTGGTGCTCCCGTCTAGGTTCTGAGGGTTACCAGGTCGGGGGAAGGCAAGCTGCGAGCGTAGATATTGAGGGGGCGGGTCCTGAGAACCCTTCCGCCCCTCCAAGGCTAGGCCTGGTTAGTGCAGGACTTGAGGACCACTGGGTTGATGAAATACTTTTCAGATTCTGGTTCCTGGAGGAGAGAGACTGTCGTTGTGCCTATACCCTTGAGCAGGTGTTTGATTAGGAAGCACAAGGTTAAAGGTGAGATCCTGGGCATTTGGCTCTGGGACCCTGGAGTAGACACGGCTCTTCTTGTAGGCCTGGAGGCGCCCTGAGTAGTGGAGAGACCAGGTGGGAGTTGCAGATTCTTGCCCTTGGAGAGGCAGTGTTGCTTCAGCGAACCCTCAGTGGGAATGGCTGATGGACTGCAGACTCTCAGGTCAAAGGAAGGACCAGGGCATAGAGGCAGGTTCTAGCCAGAGTGCTCCCTGCACATGTGGGGGGAGTGGGGTGAGGTGGTTCTGATTGGGAAGCAGGAGCTTGGACTGATAATCTTGGGTCTCATGTAGGATCGTGCAGAGCCTGAGGACATTTAGGCTCAGTGGAGACACGTCGGAGTATAGAATCGGAGCCCAGGAAGGACAGAGTTGCAGCAACTGCCATCACGTGGGCAGCCGTTTAGGGGTGAATCGGGTTGCTGCCGGCATGATTATGAAGTAGGTGTTGCCGGGACCTTCGCAGGCTACTCTGCTTGCAGGCATGAGCATGTCTAGGTTGGTGAAGGGACAGGGACTGTGCTGCAGATTTGGACCTGGAAGGGGCTGTATTCAGCATGGCACCTAGGGGTTCACGTTTGGGTAGGAGGAAGTGGAATGTCCCAGTTCCCCTGGGAGCTGGTCTCATGGGCTTGACAACCCCCAGGCCAGTGCCCAAGTCCTGGGGCTGCTTTTGGAGCTTTGTGCTCAAGATACTGTTCGGGTGTTTGGATGTTTTTGCAGAGCAAGCAGTGGACGTAGGTGACCCCAGAATCCTCACGGAGACTTGCAGGTGCTGTTTGTGTCTCAGGTGGGTTGAGGCACAGCAGGGAGATATGTCAATAGATTTTAATCTGAAGAGCAGGGACTGCATAAGACATGTGGGCCAGCAGAGGGCCAGGTCCTGGATGCAGGTTCTGCGCGTGAACCTGCTCTGTGGATGCCAGCAAGAGGAGGGAACCTGGGTGGGTGGCCTCTGTGCAGTGGCCAGAGAGAGCTGGGGTAGATCCCTGGGAGTGGAGGCCTGGGGGTCCCATTTTGGAGCTACAGGTTCTGGTCTTGGGGCCGCTCCAGCTACAGTCTGCACATGCGCTGGCGTGTGGGCAGAATGGGGAGGCGTGGGCAGTCCTAGGGCCCAGGTGCTGCCTGAGGATGCTCAGGTGGGTAGAGGGCAGGGCTGCAGATCCTGGGCTGCAGAGGGGCAAGGCTGCACCAGGTCTCCGCACATGCACAGGTGTTCGGGTAAGGAATAAGAGGCTGGAGTATTAGACAAGGGTGCTGGGGTCTTTGTGCAGATGACACTCCAGTCACAGCTTGGGATTGCCCAGGTTGGTAAAACGACAGCACCTTTCTGAGCTGCAGGTGTCCAGGAAAATGTTTGGGCAGGAGTCTGGGCAGGTGTGGCTCGAGTGGGGACCTGTAGGGGTTGCGGAGGAAACGGTTTGGGTGCAGGTTCAGGGTACAGCGATCTTGTGACCCACACTACACTGGTTGAATGAGAATCCTGTGGGGATGAGGGGACGGGTAAGAGGGAGGTGTGGGCTGGGGGTGCGATGCATAGGGCAGGGTTTGCAGGGGCTGCTCTAGTCCCGTCTCGGGTCCAGAAACATCAAATTGGTACAAAGTCAACTGAAGTACACATTCGGGGCCCGGGAGGGGCTGGCACGTGCTGGGATCTACCAGTGCCAGGCCGGCTCTGTCACTACTTCTGGCCTGAGGACATCCAGGTTGGTGGAGGGACCAGGTCAGAGCTACACATTCAGGGCCCAGGAAGGTTTGGAGTGGGAATCTGGGCCAGCGCCGACCCCAGGATGGTGTCGGGAGCAGGTCTGGGTGCAGCTGAGCTCTGCACGTGCTTGGCTGTTTGAGCAGGACGTGGGAAGCAATTGGTGACAGGTTGGTAGAGAGACCTGGTTAATCGGAGGGTAGGGTCCTGTTTGGGGTGGGGCTGGGTCACGAGCTTCCTGCATTTAGTCAGGGAGTATGATCCTGGAGCGCTGCTGCTTGTCCTAGGAAGAGGTGCTGGTTTGGGGTTGCAGATTGCAGGTTGGGGAGGAAGGGGTACACATCAGGTGGTCCTCAATGAGCATGCCAGGTGTTTGTGGGGATCCCAGGACCCAGTGGGATAGGGAGAAACTGGTTTGTGCTGCACGTGGTGGTGGGCGTGAGGTGGGCTTACTGATATGTGGCCCAGAAGCCTCCGATCGTGGAGGAACCAGTTTGCAGCTGCAGAGTCTTGGCTTGGGTGAGGCTCCAGGGGAACCTAGGTGCATGCACAGCTCTTTGGGCTGGAGTCTGGGCAGGAACCTCTAGAAATTGGCACACTTCTTCTGGGGAGTGCATCCTAGAAGCGGAGACTCATCCAGGGAGGAGGGTGCTAAGGTGGACCTGCAGGAGGGTGCTGTTCTCAGGGCTTCTCCCCTTGCAGCTCAAGACCTCAGGCCCCTTCCCAAGGGAGGAGAGCATGGAAGAGCAGGATGAGAAGCCCCCAGGGCCCCTGGAGGCCAGTGTGCAGGTGAGTGAGCTTCTCCCCACCCCACCCCGGAGACCCAGAGCTCGCTTCCACCCAGGCTCCACTGCCCAAACCTCTGGGCTTTGGTGCCTGTCCCGGCTCTCTGCAGTGTTTGGAGGCTTTTGGCCCCTCCTGACCTGAGGGTTCTAACACTTACACATCATGCATTTAATGAGGCTCCCGGCATTTCTTCACCCTTTTAACCCAGATAACTCTTTCTGGGAGGAACTTGGCATCCTGTGTCAAAAGCCCTTAGAATACAAATTGCCCTTTGGCCAGCAACACGGCTTTGCTAGAGAAGGAGCACTTGGAAGGAATGTTTGAGAATGTGCAATGCCAGGGGAGAGTTCGATGAGTCATGGTAAGACCATGAAACGGAGTATACTGTAGTCATTGATGTGATAATGTGTATTTACCAGCGTGAAAAGATACTTATTTACGATCTGTGTTAAGTCAGTAGCATTTAGACAACCTTTCAAAAAATGGACATAGTTTGTGTATGGAAAATATGTTAGAAGACTTTAGTAAATATAGCAGTTAACAAAGGTAATCTGTGTGTTCCATTCCAAGTGACTTTATGTTTTCATTTATCTATATTTTTGTACTTCTGTACAGTGCATTTTAAGATTAAGAAATGAACAATTTAAAGCATTTCCCTACAGCAAATACTCTCTGAAAACACTTAATTTTTTTAAAATGTGAAATTAGGGTGTCACCTTTGCTTTCTTAAACAGTGCAGTCCCAAAGCCACTGTGAGGGGCAGAGCTAGGCAGGCATCTGCAATTGAGGG
Organism: Macrotus californicus; assembly: GCA_007922815.1. Lineage (NCBI taxonomy): Eukaryota > Metazoa > Chordata > Mammalia > Chiroptera > Phyllostomidae > Macrotus > Macrotus californicus. The sequence continues at coordinate 32,618 of VMDR010005791.1, read as the reverse complement.
AGGGCTCCCGGGTGTGAGGTGTCACAGCCTAATCAGGGTGAGGGGGGCATCTATATGCGGGGGCATCAGTAACCCAGTGGGGTGAGGAAAGTGGCACTGGGACTCAACACCCAGTTGGATGAGGTAAATGTCCATATGGGTGTGGGGTGCCGGGGCCAGAGCTGGAGAGAAGCGCATCCACACAGGGGACACCCCTGAGTGGGAGCCCACGTGCAGTGAGGGTGTCCAGCATGGGATATCAGAGCCAGAGCAGGGTGACATGTGCTACACATGGAGTGCGGGGGGGAGGGGGGTACATGTTCGTGTGGCATGTCACATTCTGAGCAAGTTGAGGACATCCATGCATGAGGGTAGCCTGACATGGAGTATCAGAGCCCAAGCCCGATGTCAAGGACATCCACACGGAGTCTGAGTCCAAGGGGCATGAAAGTGGGTCCACGAGAAGAGGCCACCCGAGCTTCAGAGTCAGAGCCCAAGCAGGATGCAGAGGGTCCTTTGGCTAAGGGTGGCCTCCCGTGGGGCTGCAGAGCCCAGGTGGACCAAGGAGCATCTCACCTGGGTTCTCACCGTCAGATACGGAGAGAGAACCCTGGGGTGAACGGTGGTGTCAGTGAGCATGGGAGGCATTGATGTGGCTCGTGGTTTTCAGTGTGTCAGTGTAGAAATACGTAGAGGTGTGTGTGTGTGCTGTGTGTATGGGCACATATGAGTATAGGCACACACCGATGTTCCCTGTCCCTGTCTACTCTTGAGGCCCTGGGAGCGGTGACATACCAGTGTGCACACCTGGGGCCCAGATTTCGACTCCTGAATACTTACTGTGGCTTTTATGAATTTAGTATTAATGGCTGTGTGGTGTTTGACTTTTTCCTGTTACAATGGCACTGCTGTAAATGTTTTTGTATATGCCTCCTTGTGCACATGCACAAGAGTTTTGAAGGGAGTTGTGCAAATATAAATTTATGTTCACGTTTTTATCAACACTATGAGTATAACGCATTTGATGTGACCATTGGCATTCTGCCACAAGCTAATGACTTTGTGTCTTTTCTCGTAATCTTAATGGTCCTTCCTCTGTGTCCTACAACTGAATTAGCAATCTGCTCGTTATAATTTTTCCTTCCCTCACCTATTGACTGATTGCCTAACCAGTGTAAGGCCCTATGTGAGGCACTGGGGAGAAAGATGTCTTAGTTCTCATAGACAGAATTGTGCTTCTATATAATCCCAAGGTTACACAGGAAAAGCAAAAACAACTTTTTACTTGTATTAGTTACCTATGGCTGCATACCCGGAACTTAGCAGCTTAAAACAACCAACATTTATTATCTCACACATTTTCTGAGGGTCAGGAACCTGGGAGCGGCTTCTCTGGATGTTTCTGGCGCTCAGGGTCTCTGACGAAGTTTCCGTGTTGCTGGCTGGGGCTGCTGTCCTCAGAAGCTTGGCTGAGTAGGAGGACCCTTTGCAGGGTCACTCACGTGGCTGTTGGCAAGAGGCCGTGATTCCTTACCATGTGGCCCTCTCTCCAGGGCTGCACAACACAGCAGCTGGTTTTCCCTGCCCAGGAGACTGGGAAGGGGGCGCAGAGAGCAAGAACAAGAACATGCTTAAATGCATACAACCAAGATGGAAGCCGTGGTGTCTTTTATCACCTGATCTCAGAAGTGACACACCGTCACTTCCTCTGTAATCTATCGGTCACGCAGACCCACTCTGGTACCACATGGACAAGGACCCCTTAAGGGTGTGACCACCAGGAGGCGCCATCGTTGGGGGCATCTCAGAGGCTGGCTACCATACTTCTCAAATCTGAATGTCCTCTAGTTGATTTTATTAATCGTTATCAGAAGATACACGGATACTTTGGGCCTGACAGATATTAAATAGAGCCATTGGCAGGGAGAGAAATCAAGGGAGCCCAAGTATTGGCTTTCAATGAGGGACATGAGTCCACTGAACTGGCCTAGGAAGAAACTGTATTGGGGCCTCGTCTGAGAGATTTTAGTGACTTACACACCTGGAAGAAGCTGGACTGGTGGAGGCCTTGAGGTGACTCTGAGCCCTGCCTGCCTTCAGGGGCTGAGACCCAAAATCCCGCCAGGGGCATGTGGTAGAGGCTCACCTGTCCCCTGACATTGTCAACATTCAGAGACGGGCTGTTGTCTCATTCAGAGACAACAGGTTGTCTGTGAGGTGGTGACTCCATGGTGGAGGGTCTGATCTGTGTACCTGAGTTATTCATGAATATTCACCATTATTCGTGGCGATCGTGGAGGGTGGGAGAGAGGATTTTCTTGTGCACGAGAACTAGCAAGACCTTCTCTGGTCAGGGGGGTCTGTGAGAAAGTCAGGCAGGGAACCTGCAGCTTTCTCATCAGGGTGGCGGGTGGTTTTACCCAGGGCCCTGTGTGTCACACCCCTTGCGCTGAAATGTAAGCTCTGCCCTTCATCTCTTGCGGGTAACGAGAAATAAACACAGCAAAGAGGGAAAAGTCTCCTGCTGTGATCGATGCCTACTAGAGTTAGTATTCCGAGCCCCCTCACAGATATAGAGGGTTTCCAGCCGGCATGTCCCAAATGCAGAGCTTCGGGAACTGAGTTCAGTATTAACTCTGTGATTTGACTGGAAGCTTCGTTTTGTCCCAAGAACCACCCCCTACTCCGTGGTGGGAAGGGTGTGTTTGGTCAACTTTATTTATAGGTGAGGGAATAGCCGAAGAGTCCTATGTCTGATTTGACTACAGGCTCACATGACAGGTCACTCCATGACAGCTGTGTTCATCTCTGTTCCTCCGCCCTGGGTCACGTGTGGTTCTGCCTGTGTCACAGGACAATTATCTTCTGCTTAGAGCTGTTCTCTGGGCGGAAGATCAACAGCCTGGTTCCCGTTCCCACTCTGTAAAGTATGCAGAGAAAAAGGAGACTGTCCCTTCATTCTGTGGAGAGGTGACCGTACAACAAAAAGGATACCTTTTCAATGCTCCAGCCCTGGCTGGTGTGGCTCAGTTGGTTGGAGCATTGTCCCATACATCGCAAGGCTATGGGTTCGATCCCCAGTTCACGCACGTGAGGGAGGCAACCGATGAATGTTTCTCTCTCACATCGGTGTTCCTCTCTCTCCCTCTGTCCCTTCTTCTCCATTCCTCTCTCTCTAAAAGCAATGAAAAGAAGTGTCCTCTGGTGAGGGTGAAATGCTCCAGAAGGAGAGATGCTAAGTGAAGTAGGCCAGGCACAGAAGGACAGATACTGCATGGTCGTTCTTCTCTCTGGAATCCAAAACAGCCAAACTCGTAAAAGCAGAAAGTGGTGGCTGCCCAGGGCTGGGGGCCGGGGGGGAGGGGGGGGGACATGGGGAAATGCTGGTCACAGGGTGCAAAGGTTCAGTTAGGTGGGGTGAGTAAGTCCTGGGGGCCTGGTGTGCAGCGTGCGGACTGAAGTGAACAGTGCTGTGCTGTGAACTTGAAGCTGGCTAGGAAAGTTGGTCCTAAGTGTTCTCGCCATACCCAAAACTCACAAGATAATCGTAACTGTGTGAGGTGATGGGTATGTTAATTAGCTTGATTGCGGTACTCATTCCACAATGTATACGCACAATCAGTGTCACATTGTTCACCTTAGATGTATACAATTTTTATCTGTCAAGTGTGCCTCCAGCGTTGCAAAATAGTGGGTAAAAAATGGCCCACAGCACACGGAAGTGTGGGTAAAGGCTTTTAATTCCACCCATATATCCCAGCCCTGCACATACCTCTAGTCCTGTCAAATTCAGGTGACTCAATGCTGAGGAGAGTACAAAGCTGAAAAATATACAGTTCTTTACAGTATAGAGTTCATAACCCAGGGAAGAGGCATTTACATAAGTAATACGAGGAGAATAATTTTACTGGAACAGTAAGAATCTGGTAAAAACAGCTAAGAAATCCTAAGGAAGTAAGAGATGAGGCTTAGTGTTATCTGGGAATGCTTCATGGAAGAGGTGGCGTTTGATCTGAGGCTTGAATGATCAGACTTGAGCAGTGGAAAGGGGAGGGGTGTGGATCAGGCAATCGGTGTGTAGGCCATCCCCAGTGAACTCCATGGACTGAAATGAGTTTATTAAGCTTTACAACCATTAATTTCTCTGTGGGCGAAACAGCCATCAGTCCTTCAGAAAATTAGATAACTGTGTGAGATATTCTGTGTTGGAGTCCTCCGTGTGTCGTTAAACATAGCAGGCAAGTGACAGACGGTAGGAGCGGAGATATAGACAGATAAGATACAATACTGGAGACCTTCCTAAAATAGCCAGTAACCCAGAGTGGCTAGAAAGAGTGTAGATCTGTGTGTGTTCACACACTTGTGTGACAAGATGATTTTTGAGCAGTTAGTGGGAGAGAGAAAGTTGGGAGTAGGTTCTGGAGGATAAAGCTCCGAATTTTCTGAGAAGGAAGGGCTCCCAAAGAAGTTTCTTCTAGCCACAGGAGGGACTTGAGCTCGGCCATGGTCTGGTGACTTCAGGAACCACGGGGACAAATGTGTAGGCTCAGGTGGCGCACGCCATGTCCTTTTGCTGCGTGGTTGTGTTACTGTCAGCACGCACATGTTTTTGAAGTGCCTACTGTGCGTCAATACTGATTTAAGCCCAGTGAAAGTGTGGTGAGCAGGAAAGCTCAGCTTTTACTGAACCCACTCTAGCAGAAGTGGAATTAAAAGCAAAACAAAGGTGCAAAGAAGCGAAAGCAGGGACAGAGGCAGGATGGACTGTTTGGGTGGGGCGGGGAAGGGTATTTGATGCCGAGTTGACGGGGCAGAAGTCATCTCCCTTTTATTTTCCCTGTGGAAACTTTTAGTTTATGTATTTATTTTATTAACCTCACCCTGGGACATTTTTTCATTGCTTTGAGAGAGAGAGATAAACAATGATGTGAGAAGCATCGATGGGTTGCCTCTCCTACGCGCCTCAACCGGGGATTGAACCTGCAACCTTTCAGTCTACAGGACGCCGCTCCAGTCAGCTGAGCCACACCAGCCAGGGCCTCTGGGAAAACTTTTAAACCAAAAGTTGTTGAGCACAGGTTTGACTAAAGAGAAGGTGCACCCGTATTCCCCACGTAAAATTGTTTTTAGCACTTGTGGCAGGTAAGTAAGGAACATTCGGGAGTTTTCTTTCTACTCCAGCGCCTGCTGAGTTACAAACATTGTTTCGTTCTTTGGCACTGGTTCTTAACTGATCGTAGCTGTTTCAAAACAAAACACAAAAACCGAAAGAGTGTGCGTAATAATTTAAACTACAGTCTAGTGTTTTCCTTTCTTGAGAAACTAATCATTTCCCAGTTTTTTAAAATTACTATAGGATGAGTTAACTTCTGGCCCTTAAACTGTTACAATTCAACATCAACCACTTAGAAAAGACACGTCTGGAATTGTCACGCATTAGGAATGTGACTTCTCTTTGCAGTGAGTTTCCATGACATGAGTGAGTCCGTTAGCAGTGTGGTGTTGAAAGGAGTTCCTGGACCCAATACTAATGCATTTGTGTTTGTGTATAGACTTCCTCACACCAACAGCAAACCTCTGACACCAGCAAGGTGTCCGAGAATTCAACTCAGTTCTGACACTGTCCTCCCAGAGGCAGAATCAGATTCCGCAGGTGAGGAGCTCAGTCCTACAAGATCACCCTCCCAAGGCCACTACTCCAAATGCCCGCTGCAACATTGCAGTCTGCTTTTCTGACCAGCTGGCTATAAGCCACACGTTCCCACGACCCCCTCCTTGGGTTCAGTTGATTTGTTAGAATGGCACACAGCAATCAAGAAAATCCATTTACTTTCTAGATTACCGATTTATTATAAAGGATAGTAAAGGTTATGAATCAGCACCCAGACAGAGATACATAAGGCCAGGCCCTGAATGAAGGAGCTTCTGTCCTCGGGGAGCTTGGTCCCAGCATGGTGGTTCATAGAAGGGTTCCAGTTCCCCAGTGTGGAAGCTGTCCCAAAAAAGGGACTGAGAAGCTGTCTTATGGGTTTTTATGGAGGCTTCATTACATAGTCATGAAGCCCAAACCCCTCTCCTCTCCCTGGAAATCAGGGTGGGACTGAGAGTTCTAATACTCTAACAGCATTGTTGGCAGCCAGCACCTCGACCCTTGGATGGGGTCCAAAAGTCACCTCATAACATCGAAAGAGAGCTGTGAGCCAGGAACTGCAGATGAAGACCACTGTATCTTAGACATATATTTTGGTCATCTGAATTACCAAATATATGCATAAGTGAAATATAAATATAAGAAATATAGACTTGCAGCCAAAATGTAGGTGTGGGTACATAAACTTTGCCTCCTTGCACAACTAAAAGAAGGACAACAACAAATTTAAAAACAAAAAATAACCTGAACTGCCAGAAAATCAAACTGTAAGGAAGTCTGACAACCAAGGAGTTAAAGAAGGAACATTCATCCAGACTGGGAGGAGCGGTGGAGATGGGCATCCAGGAGGGTGGGGAAGACTCATGGCAAGGCGGTGACCGGGAGGGTGAGGCGGAGGCTGGTGAAACAGGCAGTCCCACATTTGCGTGCAGATAAACCAGGAGGAACAACTGGGGAGCGAGACATACCATGCAACCCAGGGTTCTAGTGTGGGGAAATTAAGCCTCGAAACCTCTGACTGAAAAAATCTGTGGGGGTTGAGGTGATGGGATAAACTCCCAGCCTTATAGAGAGATCCACAGGATCCTAGAATGTACACAAAACCACCCACTTGGGAATCAGCACCAGAAGGGCCCAATTTGCTTGTGGGTAATGGAGGAAGTGACCTGAAAGCTGGCTGAGAGCCAAGCAAGTGGCATTCTTCCCTCTTGGACCCCTCCCCCACATACAGTGCCACAACATAGCAACACGTCGGATGCCCTGCCCTGCAAATACCTAAGGCTCCACACTTTGCTATGTAACAGGAGTGCTGAGACAAAAAAAAATAGGGCCCAGATGAAAGAACAGATCAAAGCTCCAGAAAAAATACAACTAAGTGGTGAAGAGGTAGCCAACCTATCAGATGCACAGTTCAAATCACTGGTAATCAGGATGCTCACAGAAATGGTTGAGTATGGTTGCAAAATAGAGGAAAAAGTGAAGGCTATGAAAAAGGAAATAAAGGAAAATGTACAGGGAACCAACAGTGACAGGAAGGAAACCGAGACTCAGATCAATGGTTTGGAGCAGAAGGAAGAAATAAACATTCAACCAGAACAGAATGAAGAAAACTCAAAAATAGGAGGAGAGGCTTAGGAACCTCTGGGACAACTTTAAACATTCCAACATCCAAATCACAGGGGTGCCAGAAGGAGAAGAGGAAGACCAAGAAATTGAAACCTTATTTGAAAAAATAAAGAAGGAGAACTTCCCCAGTCTGGCCAAGGAAATAGACTTCCAGGAAGTCCAGAAAGCTCAGTGTCCCAAAGAAGTTGGACCCAAGGAAGGACACACCAAGGCACATCATAATTACATTACCCAAGATTAAAGATAAGCAGAGAATCTTAAAAGCAGCAAGAGAACAAAAGACAGTAACCTACAAAGGAGTGCCCATCAGACTGTCAGCTGATTTCCCAAAAGAAACCTTACAAGTAAGAAGGGGCTGGAAAGAATTCAAAGTCATGAAAGGCAAGGGCTTACATCCAAGATTACTCTAACAAAGCTATCATTTAGAATGGAAGGGCAGATAAAGTGCTTCTCAGATAAGGTCAAGTTAAAGGAGTTCATCATCACCAAGCCCTTATTATATGAAATGTGAAAGGGACTGAATCTAAGAAAAAGAAAAAGATAAAAAAACTATAAACAGTAAAATGACAACAAACTCATGACTATCAACAACTGAACCAAAAACAAAAACAAAGCAAACAACTAGAACAGGAACAAAATCACAGAAATGGAGATCACATGAACGGTTATCAGTGGGGAGGTGGAGGGGGGAGAATGGGGGGAAAAGTACAGGAATAAGAAGCATAAATGGTAGGTAGAAAATAGACAGGGGGAGGTTAAGAATAGTACGGGAAATGGAGAAGCCGAAGAACTTATATGTACGACCCATGGACATGAACTAAAGGGGCGGAGGGATTGCTGGTGGGAGGGGGGTACAGGGCAGAGGGGAATAAAGGGGAGAAAAAAATGGGACAACTGTAATAGCGTGATCAATAAAATACATTTTTAAAAAAGGAATATAAATATAAGAAATATAAAAAAAGTAAGCCTATATTTGCCTACCCTGTATTTGTGAGTACACAAAACAGAGTTTATTCTTATATTATTATTACTGTATTTATTTGTGTTACAACCAACTGTAAGCCTACTTTTGCCCACCCCATATATATTTATAAGAAACACACACACAAGAATTCTCTTGTTTCAAAGTGATTTTTCAAGAGAAATCACTTTTGCTGGTTTCTGATTAATTAAAGTAAATAAGAATTATTAGCCCTGGCAGGTGTAGCTCAGTGGATTGAGCACCAGCCTGCAAACCGAAAGGTCTTTAGTCCTGTTCCCAGTTAGGGCACATGCCTGGGTTGCGGGCTAGATCCCCAGTTGGGGGTGTGCAAGGCGCAGCTGACTGATGTTTCTCTCTCACACCGATGTTTCTTTCCCTCTCTCCCCGTCTCTGAAAATAAAATCTTAAAAAAAAAAAATAGATACAGTTTTAAAACAGACAGTGAACCTGCTCCTCAGTTCTGCTCCCCAAAATAATTGCTTTTAATGCTTTGGAGACTGTCCTTCCTGACTTTTCTGTGTGTTTTTATATTCTATAAAAATCTATTCATATTTTATAGACTGTCCTTAGTTTTTTCATTCAGCAATGTATTATAGACATCTTTCATTTATAGTCCTCAGTTCATGCAAATCTGTCTCTTGCCTGCTAAATAGTATTTAGTTATCTGGATAAAGCATAATTCATTTAACCAGCACTTATTAATGGACATTTAATCCATACTCCCATTTTTGCCAGGATAATGTAACCCTTTAGTAAGACTTCCTGTACATACACAAGTGTACTTTCTACAATATTTCCTAAGGAAATACTTACAGGTAGACTTACTGAATATTACATTATGGTCTTAAAAATATTTCCATTAAAAAGACAAAGAAAAAGCAAAAAGTGTCTACAAACACTGACAAAGTCTGAGTAAAGTGTGTGCCTAAGCTCAAAATATTGTACCAGTATCAGTTTCCGAGTTTGGACAGTGTGCTGTGGTTGTGTCTGATGTTAGTGCCGGGAGCAGCTGGGTGAAGGGTACACAGGAATTCTGTTCTGTTTTTGTAGCTTCTTGTAAGTCTTAAACTACTTCAAAATAAAACGATATTTAAGAACATATTGCCAGTCCAGAAAGATTGTATCAACTTAAACATCCACTAAGAGGGTCATCCACTATCTGACCCTCTTGACCAGGGGGCCACCATGCGAGGGGTTGTTAGCAACAGGCAGGCGGACCACTCCACGTGGCTGGGCTTTTGGTTGCACACGGGGGTTTTGAGCAAATCAGTAAACAGAGGATAATGGGAGGTGGAAAGAAGTGCAAATATGGAAAGCAGGAAGGCTAGGAATAAAATGTGTTGAATTGCAGTTGGAGGTACGGGTGTGAATTTATGGTCTCTAATGTGTAGAGATAGATAATCATAGAAGGAGTTTTAGTTTTATCTGATTCAAAGAGGTGAGCATCTTTTTGTGTATTCACTGGCCATTTTATTTCTTTGTAGTTGAGCTACATTGCACAGTTCCCCCCCCCACCCCCCATGGCTCACCTGAGCTTACTGATAGGAGGGAGCAGAAGTTTGGTGGGATGCCTCAAAACAGGCGGCATGTCAAAGCCTAGCCTACTCACAATGAGAGTTTTGAGCTGTCACCTAGCTCCCTTTATTCTCCTGTCTTTTGTCTATTTTATCTTCTTAGGACTCTCTCTTCCCTCAAGAAATGATCATCAAGGCTGAGAGAGAAGATGCTGGGTCACTGGCCATCCCATCCCAGGTGAGTTGGACGCATGGCTTCTTCACCTTGAGAAGTGTGGGTGGCTGGTCGGTGGCAGAAGCCAGATTGAAGTGAACTGAGGAGTGAGTAGAAAGTAATGGAAATGGAGATAAGAGTGGGCCACTTGTACAGAATTTGGTTATCGTGTGAAGGATTGAAGAGAGTAATAGCAATGAGGAAATCTGAGATTGAGGGACTTTTTTTTTTTTTAAGGATCAAAAAGCTTTGACGCTTAAGCGGTTGCTGGAAGGAGTTAGTGGAGATCAAGAAGTTAATGATCAGGAGAGATGAGGTAAAAACTATAAAGCAGAGTTCTTGATTAGGGCCAGGGGAACCAGTTGAGAGCATATGTGAGTAAATTGGCTCTACGGAGGGAGAGGGGCACATGCGGGACAAATGCGGTTGAGGGAGTTACGTGAAAGCTTGGCTTTGTCTCTGTGAGCAAGCAGGTGGAGTTATCTGTTGGGCATGAGAGTGGGGACTGGAATGGAGAGCTGTTTGTGAAGTGTGGAGAAGCCTTTTAACAGTAACTGTGGATTCTGGGAGATCAAGCCGCTCCAGGAAGCCTGTCAGGGAGCTGATGGGTCTGAAAGGATCATTCCAAAATAGGACCTTTAATTGATAACACACTGTCTGGCTGCTTCTGTGGGTCCCCCCAAAGGGGGGCATTCTGTAACCTACGCTCCACAGATGGCAGACTGACATTCAGATTTATTTAGTGTTTGTAGCCACGTGCATTCAGTGCAAACCCCGTAGATCAAGGTAATATTTGAAAGAGGATTTTTGGATATATTTAATAGGATTAAAATGAATGAGCCACAGACTCTAAACTGAGTAATTAAAATGGAAAAGATAAGGAGGACAGTAACCAGGACGGAAAAGAATATAGACTGGTGGACAGTAATAGCAGGTACATCAATAGGGTTAATGGCCCCAAACCAAGGACAAGAAGGGCAAAGGGAATAGTTGAGCAAATAAACTGGAGAATTCTGCTAGAGGGGTGAGTGGGTTGGGGGACTGGGTGAAAAAGGTGAAGGGAATTGAGAAATACTGATTGGTAGTTAGAAAACAGTCACGAGGATACAAAGTACAGCATAGGGTATGTAGTCAGTAGTATTGTGACAGCTGTGTATTTCCTGTGCCAGGTGGGTACTGGGAGGGTCGGGGGGACACTTCGTGAAGTATATGATTGTCCAACTAATACCAAATAGTACTGAATTGAAAATAATTGAAAATAAAATTTTAAAATAGTCTGATATAATCAAAAATAATAATCTGATTTAACCCACGAGTAGGCGGTTCTGTGTGTGATTTGGGAGGTGGAGTACTTTATGTTCATTAAGTCTGGGGTCTCACTCCAAGAGTGGGGTGCTGAAGAGCAATTCCAGGGTCCGGGAGTTTGGCTGGCCATGTGACGTGATGCCTGAGAGCACGGGCTCTGATGTCAAGCAACCTTGAGTTTGTATCCCAGCTACCAGCCTTAGGGGCATGTGTTAAATTCCTTAGTTCTTCATCTGAAAAATGGTGCTGCTAATAGAGTTTTCTCACAGGGACCTTGTAAGAATTAAGTGAATGATAATTTGTGGCATGGATAGCACACTGCCTGACACCACACAGAAAATGCTATATTAAAGTCGGTTATTTTTATAGTATTATCGAGAATTGTACAAGTAGATGCTATAGATCAGCGATTTTCAACCGGTGTGCCACAAGAATTTTTAAAACATGCAATACTTGACTATTTAGTCAGGGACACTGACCTCTTTTCCCTCTGATTGTCAAGTAAAAAATGACAACAGCCAACACAACAATAGCCGTCCAAAGTGAATGCCATGTCTCTTGACCCATAAACGTGTAGGTCATATAATAGAATTACATCTTATTGGTCACGTCACATAATAAGGTTGCATCTGATCGGTTAATTCTGGGTACCAGAAATCCTCATATACAGATACAGACACCAAATTTTTTTTTTAAAGTCACTTTGGAGCAAAAAAATAAAGTTTCTATTTTTTTTCTGTAAATCAATCAAAATAAGACCTATTTTTTGTCAGATCAGCAAAAAAATACATTTTTTAGTGTGTCACAGAATTTTAGTAATTAATTTATTTGTGCCGTGAGATGAAGAAGGTTGAAAATCACTGCTACAGACAATGGGAGACAAAACAATTCAAGTTCTTGGGATGCGGGTTGAATCCAAGGTATTCCGAGTCTTCACGGGATGGGGATGGCAGTGTTTAATAGGTCAGTAGGACAAAGCTGTAAGAAGCAAGGTAAATGTCAGGGTTTCAGTGTGGCCAGGAGACTCACCCCCTTCCCCTTCGATGCTGAGACCCTGGGATGGAAGAGCATGTCCACCCTAAGCCTGCGAGGACTGTGGAGGAGGGAGTCCACAGCGGGGAGAGGAGGTTTCCATTAACACGGGTGTGGAGGGAATGTTTGGTGACCATGTTGAAGCTGTAAGGTTTCATTATTAGAAGATGAGTTCCCAAGGGCACAGTTGAAGGGTTTGGGAAGGAATTTGGAAGAGTGGAGAGTTGGGGCCAAGCGAGAGGAAGAATAGAATGTGTGGGGATAGAAGTTAAGAAAAGCCAGTGTCCACATGTTGAAGGACTTTTTTTTTTTTAATCCCCACCCAAGGATGTATTTATTGAATTTTAGAGAGAGAAAGGAAGGGAAGGAGAGAGAGAAACATCGATCAGTTGCTTCCCGTATGCGCCTCGACCAGGGATCAAATCCACAACCTTTTAAAGTATGGGACAATGCTCCAACCAACTGAGCCACCCGGCCAGGGATTTGGGGACTTTTTCACATGGGTATTTGATAGGCTCTGAGTTTTAGGTGAGAGAAGACCTAAATCAGAGTTTGGACCAGGATTGTTTTGATATATTACAAAGTTCATTCTATAGATTCATGTAGTGACATAATTTACCAAATATATATTTAGTATTCACTACACACCAACACTCTGCTAATAAGCACTGGAGTTAGAGTCACATACTATCAGTGCCTTGTACCTGCTGTCATGGGCTGTGACTGGTGACCAAGAGGACCATTATGCACATGATTAGGAAGTGTGGGACTTTGCCAACATATAGCTGGGGTAGAGTGGGAGGTGCTAACCTAGGCTAGTGTTATTTATTTGACATTTGAGTAAGCCTGATAATAAAGATACCTACATTAAATAGCAAAGAGGAGTACAGGGATGGGCAAAAGTGGGTTTACAGGTAAGAGTACATGAAACACAGAGTTTATTCTTGTGTTATAATCATAACTTGCGTGTCTTTCTCCTTATGCACAATGGCAAACCTGCCTTTGCCCACCCCTGTATATTAAATTTGTTGGACAAAGGCATGGATTAGAGGTTGGGAACAGCACTTCAGATTCACATTCAGCAGAGGCTGCAGTTTGCAAATGATATTTCTCAATCCCATTTCAGGCTAATCAGGAAAACCTTTGAGATTTTGGTGAAAACCATAGCCCCAGCTTAGAAAAATGCAGTATAGCGGCATTTTGCATGGAGTTTCTTGGGATCCCCGGGCTCTGTCCTATTCATGAGCTACAGCTTAATATCAGTAACACCTGCTCTGTTTAAAAAGCTGTTAGTGGCAAATGGCATGGAGTTTCCTGGGTTTTGCTGCCTTTGTGCGAGGATAGATCGTCCTCAGCACTTCTTTTTTAGATCAGAATTTCTGCCCACTAGTTTTGAGAATAGGTCCTTCCCTGATCAGAGAAGTCGGTCCCATTTATTGTGCATGGCAGTCATGACTGAACATCCCCTAAAGTCCCAACGGTGCAGATCTGAGCGCGGACAAACTGGAGCTGTCGTCTGAAGTCCACAGGTTCAGGGTAAAGGCCACGTTGGCTACCACTTAATTTCTCAGTGTTTTCAGACATCGTAGTAATTGCCAGCCTTTATGTTTTGTTTAGTAAACTCTGCTAATGGCAATATATATATATATATAATCACAATTAACTGACTCAGAAACCCAATGAGTTGCACATGATTAAACCTAATAAATAGAAATAGAATAAACTCACCATTAAAACACAGATTATCAGATTAGATATCTTTTTTTTTTTAATTTAGACATAATGCTATTTATAGGTGAGAAAACGCAAGTCTCTTTTCTTCCAAATCCAGCATTCTTAACCTGTACTTCATAGGGCCCACATTTCATCTCCTATTTCAAGCATTAGCAAAGCAGAGCCTATGGACCAAATGTGGCCTACCACCTGTTTTATAAATAAAGTTTTATTGTAATAAAGCCACACCCATTTGTTTCTTTTCTGTGGCTGTTATCTTGCTACAGCAGCAGATCTGAGTAGTTGCAATAGTTGCAATAGACTTTATAGTTTGCAAAGCCTAAAATATTTACTCTTTGGCCTTTGATTGAAAAAGTTTACTGATCCTTGTTCTGCTAGTTTCTTGGAAATTTGGAGGGTATTCTATATACCAATGCAAAAATCTGAGTAAGCATTTTCTTTAAGGTGAGCAAAAGAGAAAATTTATATTAGTTCTTATCTGGTGTTTTTCTTTGGGGTTGTAAAAACGGATCCAGCATCCAAAACCCAAAGGGGCTCGCCTAGAAGACACATGTACGCCTTGACTAGAATTCTTTGAACACTGACTATCTTCGGACAACTTCCAGGCCAACGAGTTTCCTTTCTTCCATCTGTCAAACTTTTCTTCCTTTATGAACGGTAGAAGGAAATGATACAGGAATGTGTGTCCCGTTTTAGGAAGGAGGGAACTTCAAAATTGTGACTGTGGACTTCACTCAGGAAGAGGGCATTTTGAACCCTGCTCAGAGGACTCTGGACAGAAATGTGATTCTGGAGAACCACAGGGACTTGGTGTCTTGGGGTAAGGATATGGTCTCCTTTAATGAAGTTTGCATATTGAAATGATTTCTTGTTTTCATTGATTAAGAGTTGTGGAGTTCAACCTGGGCTGGTGGGCCCTGTGAACTAAAGGGTCACCAGTTTGATTCCCAAACAGGCCATAAGCCTGGGTTTCGGGCCAGGTCCCCAGTAGGGGGCGTGTGAGAGGCAACCACACATTGATGCTTCTCTCCCTCTCTTTGTACCTCCTCTCCCCTCTGTCTAAAAATAAATAAATAAAATCTTTTAAAAAACAGTTGTAGAGTTCAGAGGTAAGATTGGCCACACATAGATTTTTTTGTGCTTTTTATTCCCCAGTAAAGATTTAATTTTATTTTGTAGGGTAGAAAAGCTTCTTGGGTTTGAGCTTGTTTAATCTTCATGGTTCCCAAAGGCCAAAGACTGGGACCAAATTCCACAGTAATTTTCTTTTGTCTCCAGCCAAGAAATCCAGAGTCCTATATCTTAACCTACCAGCTTTTCAAAACAGACACAATTTTCTAGTTGGAGCAAGGGGATAAATATAAAAAGAATTTCCCAATACACACATCTTGGTGAGAAACAGACACATAGGAGGCATTATAGGTATAGAAGGTTTGATTGAAAAATTCCCAAAGGGCATGCCACATTTTTCTCCCTTTTCTACCTCCTAGTGAACTGTATACATCATCACTTTCCCAGGTATTCTCTGATGCTTTATTAGCCACCCAGGCTTCTGCTTATGGGCTAATCTCTATTCTCTATCACTGGGAATGACAGGAATCCAGGGGGCCATATTAGCCCCTAAGGCATTTAGGGGACTCTGGGGAAACAGTGCCCCATTCTTCCTGGTTCAGAGTCGTAGTTTGCTCGTGTCTTACTGACATGGGCTCTGCTAGCAAGTTTCATGCCTTCAGAAATTCCTAGAAATGTAGACACTAATTTCTATTTCAGTGAACATGTGTTTAGCACTAAAGAGGGTGGAAAGGACCCTTTATTACTTCGCTAAGAATTGCAAAGTTGTTTTCAGGTCCTTTTAGTCTGTATAGGTGATCTTAATTTGGAATATGGAAATTTAGATTTGGTATCTAAAATCTCATATACTCAGTAAAATTAAGATTAGATTGTTCCATTTTAATGACATGTTACACTATTGGGCTTTGGTCGTTTTCTTCTTACTGCTTCATCCCACCCTTTTGCTTCTCCATCCAGGTGATAATAGCTGAAAACAAATCTTACCTGTATTGATATTTTGCATCCCTTCTTGTCAGCTGTGTTCCACTATTCTCGCTCTAACATTTTTTGGCTAGGATGTTTTATTTTGCTTTCTTCCAGACTCAGCATCTGCACTTGGAAGAAGAGAATCAACATCAAAGCAGAGAATTTTTGATGATGAACCATCCCATGGAGTGAAGTTAGAAAGATTGGCAAGAGATGATCCTTGGTTATCTTCATGTGAAGAAGTTTGGGTTTGTGAGGACCAGTTGGAGAACCAGCAAGAAAAACCAGAAAGACTTTTGAAGAAAGTGGCATTCACTCAAAAGAATGCTCTTACTCACGAGAGAGTCTGCAAAAGTGATAAACTTGAGGAGAAGAGTGGTCTGAATTCCAGCCTTATTTCACCCGAGATGATACCCACAAGAAACCATTTTCACAAACATGCCTCACATGTTAAAAAATTACAACATTCAGTTATGAACAGTCATCAGATAACTGACGATGAGAAACTATGTGAAAACAAAGAATGTGGAAAAAAAACCCAGAGCATTCACCTTATTCAGTTTACAAGAACTCAAACAGAAGATAAATCCTATGGATTTAGCAACAATGTTCAGTCTTTTAGCCACGGTATGCCCCTAAATATCCATGAGAAAATACATACAAGAGGGAAATCCTTTGATTTTAAGGAATGTGGGCAAGTTTTGAACCATAGCGTATCCCACAATGAACAACAGAGAATTCCTGTTGAAGAGAGACCATATAAATGTAAAATCTCCCAGAATTCATCGATTGCATCAAACATGAGAAATTCTGAGGAGAAACCCTTTGAATGTAACCAATGCGGGAAATCCTTCAGCTGGAGCTCCCATCTTATTGCACATCAGAGAACTCATACGGGGGAGAAACCTTATGAATGTAATGAATGTGGGAAATCCTTCAGCCGGAGTTCTCACCTTGTTTCCCATCAAAGAACTCATACTGGAGAGAAACCGTATAGATGTAATCAATGTGGGAAATCCTTTAGCCAGAGCTATGTTCTTGTTGTGCATCAGAGAACTCATACTGGAGAGAAGCCTTACGAGTGCAGTCAGTGTGGGAAGTCATTCAGGCAGAGCTACAAGCTTATTGCACATCAAAGAACTCATACTGGCGAGAAACCCTATGAATGTAATCAATGTGGGAAATCGTTTATCCAGAGCTATAAACTTATTGCACATCAAAGAATTCATACTGGAGAAAAACCCTATGAATGCAATCAGTGTGGAAAGTCCTTTAGTCAGAGTTACAAACTTGTTGCCCATCAGAGAACTCACACAGGAGAAAAACCCTTTGAATGTAATCAGTGTGGGAAATCCTTTAGCTGGAGCTCTCAGCTTGTTGCACATCAAAGAACTCATACTGGAGAGAAACCCTACGAATGTAACGAGTGTGGGAAATCTTTCAACCGCAGTTCTCACCTTGTTATGCATCAGAGAACTCATACAGGAGAGAAACCCTATGAATGTAGTCAGTGTGGGAAGTCTTTCAGCCAGAGTTACGTTCTTGTTGTACATCAGAGAACTCATACTGGAGAAAAGCCCTATGAATGCAGTCAGTGTGGGAAATCCTTCAGGCAGAGTTCATGCCTTACTCAACATCAGAGAACTCATACTGGAGAGAAACCTTATGAATGTAATCAGTGCGGAAAAACATTCAGCTTGAGTGCTCGACTCATTGTACATCAAAGAACACATACTGGAGAGAAACCCTTTACATGTAATCAATGTGGAAAAGCTTTTATTAACAGTTCTAAACTTATTAGGCATCAGGCAACTCATACTGAAGAGAAACCTTATGAATGCAACTAGTTTGGAATTTTTTAGCCAGAGTCTATTCCTTCCTTCCTCCTTCCCTCCCTTCCAAGGAAGCACATGTATTGGAAAGAATATGTATAAAAATAATGTATGTGGAAAAGCTTTCAGTTAGCCCTCTGTTATTATATATCTAGAAATTTCTTCTAGAGAAGAAAGGGGGAGACTATGGATCAGACATTTTACTTAGCAATTCCACATGCAAAGTCAAATTTAGTCTTTATGACACATTCCAAACAAAAGTAGTAAATATTGGCACTTCTCCTTGCAGAATGCACTTAGAGAGAATACCGTTACCATTAAATGGACAATATTGCTGTGGAGGGATTGCCAGTGAGGTAGACCTCTTTTCCAATAAAGAGTAAATGAGAATGCTAACACTGGTGGTGGGGTTGAGAAGTTTGAAATTTGCTGTAGTTATTAGACATTCGGCTGGAAAACAGTATTTCAATGTATCATCTTAAAACATGATTTCCCCACTAACTACTTTGTATTCTCTTTCGTACAGCACTTTCTCTTACGTGTGAAGATATTGTAAGAATTAGGAAAATGGCTATGATACAAAGTGAAAAATGCAGGACAAGGGTATAGAACATTCATTTCTCGAGCCATTGTGATATTTATGTTATAAATCAGAATTAAAAGGAATTCTAGGTATATCTGTTTGATTTTTAGGGTAATGCCTGGGCTTTTGTGGGGGGAGGGAGAATGTTTACTGTTTTTTTAGATTTTTATTTATTTATTTTAGACAGAGGGGAAGGGAGGAAGAGGAAGAAAGAGGGAGCAAAACATCTGTGTGGTCGCCTCTCACATGCCCCCCACTGGGGACCTGTCCTGGCCCTCAGTCCAGGTATGTGCCCTGACTGGGAATTGAACAGGCAACCCTTTGGTTTGCAGGCTGGTGCTCAATCCAGTGAGCCACACGAGCCAGGGATTGTTTTTGATATAGTAATTGATATGATGAGTTTACATTAGTCACAAGAAAAAGAAAGAAAGATATTCATCTCCTTTGACCATTCAGGAAAGACTGGACAGCCAGATAGCAAAGATTCCTCAGGGTTCTGAAATTTCCACTTGGATTAGCATGATCAGGTCACTTAGGCAGAACTTAGATTACCCAGAAATATTCCCCATTGAAAAGAAAGTATTTCCATGGAAATGTGGAACTGGAAATTTAGGCCAGAAAGGGTTTCATAGGAAGGATTGAGATTCATGGGCAGTGTAAGGGCAAGAGGAATTTTTTTCATATATGCAGAGCAGTGTAAAGGAGTTCTTTTTTTAAAGTGGTTTTCCCTGCTCCCCTCAGGTGGATTGTCTTTTTTCTCTCTGAAATATGTTCCTCTGTGTGAGAGTCCTCTGAGTGGGAAGGCACTGCCCTGGCTAAGTGCTCATCCCTTAAGCTTGCAAGAAAGCTTTTAGTGAGGTAAAATTTGTATTTTTCTCATTGATTTTTTAAGATTTGGTTCATATGTCTTCCTGGACTTTCCCCCTAAATCATGAATTCTAACCCTGTGGATTATGGACCTGGAACCTCTGTTCCCAGAGAATTAATAAAAAAAATAATCAGAGTTGAACAGAGAGATCTGAGAATAGAGGTGAATTCTCTGGAGAAAGAAAAGGCTAAAGTGACATCTGATAGGGTGTTTTCCCAGTAAAATTCT
The DNA here is from genome assembly GCA_007922815.1 of Macrotus californicus. Lineage (NCBI taxonomy): Eukaryota > Metazoa > Chordata > Mammalia > Chiroptera > Phyllostomidae > Macrotus > Macrotus californicus. The sequence goes on along the minus strand of VMDR010005791.1, from coordinate 13,034 downwards.
GTCCCTGTGACATGACCCTAAGTGGAGCCATCTCTGTGAGGATTAAGCCAAAGAATGCAACACACCAGGAGTTCTGGGGGAACAAGTCTCAATGGCTGGAAAACTGATTTGCCACCCCACGAGAATCTATAGTTAGTCCATGACTACAGATAGAGGAACAGCAGGGTTCTCCATGCATTGCCTTTTGGAGAGGACATAAAATTGTGAAAACCTGACTAGCTCCCCCACCCCAAACTTTAGGTAAAATTGATGCCAATGCTAGGTACAAGTGGATTATTGTCGCTGGGTATGTTGAGTCTTACTTTGAAGTTAAGGAGCCATGATTTCAAAAATCCGTATAAAGCCAGACAGCTAAGAAGGAGGACTCTAAAGATTTCAAGTTTGGGAAATGATCTGTTGCAAAGTAATCTCTTGAGTAAATGTTAAAAACATTTCATTAAAAGTGTGAAGTTGATAAAGTGACAAAAACAATTTTTGAAGTGAGTGTGTGTGTGACTTTCTTGGCCAGGTTGAATATGAGAGCTATCTGTGTATGTGAAATCCGTTCGTAGGTGGCGGTTTATGGTTGCCACATATTTTCAATAGGACATTCAATAAATAAACAGAAATGTTAATTTCTATCATTTTTCTCAAGCATTTCCCTTTGTTGGAGAGGTAGTTTTTTAATTACAAAAATGGTTAACCAAAAATGAAAAGAAATTAAAGTGACAGCATACCAAAAATATGTAATTAAACTTCTGGACCTAAAATTCAGGATTAAAAAAGGGAATCAATAACTTGACTTTAATTACATGTATGATATATGTATATATATTATATCTATATGTATATATACACATAATTTATATTATATATATATATATCTCTCCCTTGCACTAAAATTGTGTAAAACTCGCAAAAATAAAGTAGTACATTGCCATAGAAAAATAGAGATTTTTATAGGTGAAACTTCTTTCACCATACTCCAGTAAAATTAGAAATAACGAAAGGTGCCCAGAATGTTTTTAACCACATGGGTGTTGAGAAGTACTCTCCTAGAGCCATTTGCGTTTTACAATTTTTCCCGTTTTATTGAGATGTAGTTGACGAGCTTAGGTTTAAGGTGCACAGCATAATGACTTCCATATATTGTGAAATGTCACAATTAACATTTATCATTTCGTATAGATACAAAAAAAGGACAAAATGTTTTTCTCCTTGTGATTGGCACTCTTATGATTTCCTCTCTTAGCAACTTTCAGATATGCCACACAGCTCTGCTTCTTTCATACATGCTTTTTGTATTTTTTAATTTCTTCTGGATTTTGTGCTCAATACTATATATTCTGTATGTTTTCTTTAGTATACTTGATAAATCTTGCCTCGGCCTTTAGGACTTTATCTTTAAAAAATCAGTATTTTTTGTTTGTTGAAAGAGGTTGCACGTGGACTCAGTTTCCCTCTAGAAGACTTGATGAGTCACGTCAGTAAATAGCATTGGCTCTTCATAAATTGCAGCAGCCTGGGTTCTTACTTGGAAAGCTCATGAGCCAACTCTAGCAAGTTGATTCAGAAAAGGGAGTTCATTAACAATATTAGGTGGCTCCATTTATTGGCAAGAAAGACTATGTTCGGGGCTTTGTTAACAAAAGCAATTGGCAAATCATGCTGCAGAGCCTATGAGAGGTCCTTAATGTTCTCAAAGTTCCCTAAGACACGTTAATTTCCGTAATATATCTCTGCATTGATTACTTCTGGTCCGAAGTCTGGAACAGGTGTGCCTAGGTCTAGTGGAAGCTATGTGTAAGGTTGGGAAGTCAGGGGTGCTAGTGCCTGGTGTTTCCTGGAGAGTCCATAGTAGGAGGGCTCTACCTTCCACTCAGTCTGTGTGGGCAGTTTGTCATTCACAGAATTGTTACTCATTTGCTAAGCAGCAGCAAAGGGAAATAAAAAGGTTTCCGGTGTAGCCCACTCTTGCCCAGCCATTATGTCAACACTTTCTTCACTTTCTATACTTACATTGTACATGTAGCCTCCTACTTAACATCATACGTCTCTCTTACAACCAAAAACGCATGTACCCTGCCCTTGTCATTGCATCCAGTTCCAAGTCTGAGATCTCTGGGTGGTGTCCATTCCTATTCTGCAATTCAGATGCTGAACATTAAGAATAAAGATTATAAAACCAGGTCAGCTCTCACTAAGCTAATTCCAGTAACCTTGCTGTTGGCAGCAGGTTTTCAGAAGCTTTCTGAAATCACTGTTGTGAAACCACTATGTTGGTGACATAGTTTTTACTGCTTAGGGGAATTTAATCCCTGTTTGGATTCATTTGGGGTCTAACTAAATTGATGACTTTCATTATTTTGCAGTGAAAATAGTATCGTTACCTTTAAAAATTTCACTCTTGACATTCGACAAGTGGATCTTCATGTTGCAACAGTAATGTTGGATTTTCGAAATATCTTGTGGCCCAGATGGTATTGATTTGTAATCCAGCGAGGATGGCATTTCAGTGGTCGTAGGCTGATAAACAGGATTGATAAACCTTTCCTTGGTCCTCGCATCACCGGTCTGGACTCTTCATCTATGTTCTGTTGAGTGTTCATCCTGAGGTCATGACAGTCTTCATGGTCATTGCCTCTCGTCTTTAGGGAGGATTCCTGGAATTTCCCTGGTGGGTGAAGTTCTTGAAACATGGATACTCTTGGGTGTTGTACCTCCCTCTTGTACAGGTTCTACTAGCTCACGCCCTGGCAGTGTTTGCTGAGGTCTGGATTGTTGGCATCTGTGCCTTTGATTGGCTGCACCACAGCTCCAACAGGTTGGTGATTCTTTTTACCGTAAGCACTTCCTCTTGATCTGTATTTGGTTTGTCTACATTTTTCTCTCCGCCGTTATTGCTTTCTGAAAGGACAAGACCCACACAACTCCCGCAGGCTGGGACTTTCTGTGGGTGTAAGTTCCTGATCTTTTTGTGCATTAGAAAAATGTCAAGACCATGTAATTAGCCTGGGTTGGTAATTTCTTTCTTAAAACATACAGATATGTAGAATGCAATCATAAGTGGAACATGCTGAATTTTTAGAGTAGTGATTAGGGTTATAAAAGGACATAACAGAAAAGCCAGAGGGGATTATTCTGATGAAATCTCAAACCATTTTACTGTATTCTCTAATATTACTCTACTCCGCTAACTGTATGGGGGTGCCATGGATAGTGCTGGTGAACTTCCTGCTTTGGTATTTTTTTACTAAATGCTTGCACTGGGGTGGAGTCCGTCGGAAGCTCTTTGTGATCTGGTGCTGTATGTAGGTACTGCTGAGTGTTGACCATCTAGACAGACCTGTATGCAATATAACCAATTCCAAGATGTGTCCCCAAGAAACTGGACACCCAGTCACCACAGGCGATGCCCATCCTTGAGTGCTGCGGCCTCTGTCTGCGGATGAGTGTCCAACACAGCTCCCATGTCCAAACGGGAAGATGGGATGACTGCTGTGTTTGGGGTATTGTTCTGTTATTGCTGAGTAAAATCCAGCTGTATTTCTTTATAAAAGGAAAACTAAAGTTTCTGGCTTTAAAAGAAATTGCAGAATTGTGGGGTATTTTGTATTGATAAAATATTCAAGTTGGTGAGAAAACACTGAATGAAAAAAAATGTTTAAGTAAAAGGTGGAGACTAGGTTAAAACAAGAGTTAAACTGGAAACAGCAGCATTAGTTCATACCCTTAAAGGCTGGGCAGCCTTTGGGTTGCACGTCATTCTGGGGACCCATCAGTTATGCAGCAGCAACGTGGAACCACAGCTGTTTGGTGAGTAGCTTACCTCAAGGCAGAGCAATAGAAATGGGCTTGTAATATCTTGTGGGTAATAGATAAAAACGTTTTCAGATATATTCACATGATGTGACATTGGCCATAGAGGCCACTAACCTGAGTGGAATTCCTACCAGCCACTAGGAATACTTAGAGTGTTGAAAAACCGTTAGCTATGAACAGCTGGACCACAGTAGGCCAGCACAGCATCATGGGTTCATTGTGAGATACAGTCTCGAGTGCTGCAAAAAGGCACTGTCCTGGTTTGCTCAGGATGCTAATACTAAAGTACCATAGACTAATACTAAAGTACCATAGACTAGGTGGCTGAAGCAACAAACGAGATCAAGGCATCAGCAGATTCGGTGTCTGTTGGCGGGCCCACTTCCTGGCTATTGGATGGCCCTCTTGCTGTGTCCTCACGTGGGAGGACAGTTGAGACAGGTCACGGGGCTTCTTTTATAAGGGCACGAATCTTATTCACAAGGACTCTACCCTCATGACCTAGTCACCTCCCAAAGGCCCTCAGCTCCTAGTACAATCACATTGGGAATTAGGATTTCAACATAGGAGTTTTGGGAGCACACACGCATTCAGTCCATAACAAGCACAAACAGCTTCTAATAGTCTTCCCAAAAGATGCTTATTGGTCAGTCCAAATCATCCTGCAGGCAAGTGTGGGGTCAGCATCTAAGCTTATGAGAAATGATAAAATAGGCTTATATATGGATTCATACAGGAAATAAAACCTTCGTAAGACTGGAGATTTAGAAACTACAAGTTTCATCTCACCGGCTGAAAGGGGCATCTAAAATCCCTACTCCAGCCACTCACGGACACTCAAAGGTTGGCCTCTATTTCACACCTCTCTGGTGGATAGACCCTGAGCTTATGTTTTAAGGAAACATAAATGGGCCCATCCTCAGGTATATTTGGTTATGTTTATCATCGAAAGGAGCAGGTTTTAAGAAGTGATTGGGATTATTGACAATTCACCGTTAGTGAGAGCCCTTATTTTCTCTGTTAGAGTTTAGGAAGAAAATGAAAAAATAATGAATATGGCCTGTGCCATCACATGGAGGTGGAGCAGGCAAAGTGTAAATTATCCGGGAGAAATATGAGCACCAAATCTAAAGCAAGGCTTAGGAACCGCATAGCCAAATAGTATTTCAAGAAAATGAAAAAATAATGAATATGGCCTGTGCCATCACATGGAGGTGGAGCAGGCAAAGTGTAAATTATCTGGGAGAAATATGAGCACCAAATCTAAAGCAAGGCTTAGGAACCGCATAGCCAAATAGTATTTCAGCTGATACTTCTTTTTCCAATTTGTTTTCCTTACTTAATCCTCTTGCTTCTAACAGTTGCTCCCATTGTTCAGGGTTGAAGGACCCCGCACCACTCAGGATTTTCTCAGGGTTGTTTAGCAGATGTGCTAGAACCTGACTGAAAATGTGGGCTTGCTTCTTCTTGTGGAAAACAGTATCTGGGATACTACCATGCATCTGAGGCAAGTAAACAAAGTTTTATTTGTAAATCTATGAAATAAGGTTTTTTAACAAAGAAAACTCCAGGTGCAGATGACTTCACTAGTTATTTCTCAAACATTTAAGGGAAAGTTAATACCAATCCTTCACATGTTTCTAGCAAATAAAAAAAGATAACATACTCCAACTTATTTTATATGCTATCACTGTAAACCTGATATCAAAACCCAACACAGACATTAAAAGAAAACTACAGACTAATATCCCTGATTGACAAAGATATAAGAATTATTATAGTAAATTATTTGTAAGAAATCAAATCCAGCAGTCTATAAAAAGTATACTAGGAATAACAAGGTTAGTTTAACATTTAATAAGTAACGTGATTCACTGTATGAGCAAGCTACAAGAAAAATACATATGCTGTTCTAAAAAGATGCAGAAAACACATTTGAAAACATTCAACACTCATTCATGATTTTTAAAAAAATCAGTAAACTAGGAATGGAAGTGGTCTTCCTGATCAAAGGACTCTACAAAAACCCTAAAGCTGACATCTTACTTACTAGTTAAATATTGAATGCTTTCTCCCTAATACTAGAAACAAGGGTGTCTTTTACCACTTCTGTTTAACATTTTATGAGGCCCTTGCTGGTAGAATAAGGCAACAGCTACTGAATAACTATGGGGTCAAGGAAGAAATAATGGGAGAAATGAAGATACACAGAGACAAGTGAAAATGAGAATACAACATATACCAAGATCTTTGGGTTGCAGCATGAGAGGGAAATTTAGAGCAATACAAGTCTATCTAAAAAAAATAAAAACTTCAAATAAATAATGTAATCTCACACTTTAAGGGACGAGAAAAAAGTCCAATGTCAGTAGAAGGAAGGAAATAGTAAAAATTAGAGCAAAAATAAATGAAAGGCTAAAAAGACAACAGAAAAGGTTGATAAAGAGCTTGTTCTTTGAAAAGGTGTGCAAAATTTGCAAACCTTAGCTAACCTTACTTAGGAAAAAGGAAGACTCAAATAAGTAAAATCAGAAATGAGCCATGATGGGTGTAGCTCAGTAGGTTAAGCATTGTTCTGCAAAGTGAAAGGTCACTCACTGGTTTGATTCCCAGTCAGGGCACATGTCTGGGTTGTGGGCCCAGTCCGTGGGTAGGGCGTGTGTGACAGGCAATTGATCGATGTTTCTCTCACACATTGATGTTTCTCTCCCTCTCTGCCTCCCTTCCCATCTCTCTAAAAATAAACACATAAAATCTTTAAGGAAAAATCATAAATGAAAGAGTTACAATGAATATCACAGAAATAGAAAATCATAAAACAATACTGTAAAAGGCTATACACCATCAAATTGGACAACCTAGAAGAAAGGGATAAATTTTTAGAATCATAAAACCTTCTTAGACTGAATCATGAAAAAATAGGAAATCTGAATAGACCTATCACTAGTAAGAAAATGGAAACAATAGTCAAAAACCTCCTAAAAAATGAAAGTTCAAGATAGGTGGTTTCAATGGTGAATTCCACCAAATAAGATTTAATATATATCCTTCTCAAAGTCTACAAAAAAATGAATAGGAGGAAATTCTTTCTAACTCAGTTTTACAAGGTCAACATTACCCTGATAACAAAACTAGGTAAGGATAACACAAAAAAGAAAATTACAGGTCAGTATATCTGATGAATGTAGTAGATACAAAAATCCTCAACAGAATATTAGCAAATTGAATACAACAATACAAGGGACATACACCATGATCAAGTTGGATTTATTACAGGGATGCAGGACAGTTTAACATCTGCAAATCAATCAACATGATACACCACATTAACGAAATGAAAGATAAAACAGTATATGATCATCTCAATAGGTGTAGGAAAAGCACTTGACAAATTACAACACGAATTTATGATTAAAACACAATAAAGTAGGTATAGAAGGAAAATACACCAACATAATAAGGGCCATATGTGACAAATCCTTGGCTAATGTTATATTCAATAGTGAAAAATGAAAAGCTTTCTAAGATAAGGAAAAAGACACAGATGCTCACTCACCATTCTTATTCAGCATAGTACAGGAAGTGCTAGACAGAGCAATTAGCAAGAAAAATAAAAGGCATCAAAATTCGAAAGGAAGATGTAAAACTCACTATTTGTGGATGACATTATAGAGAAAACACTAAAGAGTCCACCAAAAACTATTAGAAATAATAAGTACAGTTGTGTAGCAGGATACAAAATCAATATATACAAATCTGTTGCATTTCTATACACTAACGACAAAGTATCAGAAATAAAACTAAAACAATGCTATTTACAATTGCTACAAAAAAAATAAAATAGGAATAAACTTAAAGGAGGTGAAAGTACTGAACACTGAAAACTATAAGACGTGGAAAGAATTTGAAGAAGACAAAGAAATGGAAAGGTATTTCATGCTCATAGATTGGAAAAATTTAAATCGTTAAACTGTCCGTATTACCTAAAGAATTCTATATTTTAGTGCAATCCCTATCAAAATCCCAATGATACTTTTCAGAAATAGAACAAAATAATCCTAAAGTCTGCATGAAATCACAAAAGACCCCAATAGCCAAAGCAATCCTGAGAAAAAAGAACAAAGCTAGAGGTATCACACACCCTGACTTCCGACTATAGTACAAAGCTATAGTAACCACAGCAGTATGGTATTGGCAGAAAAACACACAATGGAACAGAATTGAGAGCCCAGGTATAAACCCACACACATTGGACGACTAACTTACAACAAAGGAGCCAAGAGAAAAAAGCTCCCTTCAGTAAATGGTACTGGGAAAACTGGATAGCCACATGCAAAAAAAAAATGAAACTAGACCACCAGCCCCCATCATACATACAAATTAACTAAAAACGGAGTAAAGACGTGAATGTAAGTCCTGAAACAAAATACATACAATAGCACGTAGGCACTAAGCTTCTGGACATCAGTCTTAGTGATGTTTTCGTGAATTTGACTGCAAAGATAAGAAAAATGAAAACAAAAATAAATCGGACTATAGTACACTAAAAAGCTTCTGCACGGCAAAGGAAACCATTCGCGAAACAAAAAGGCAACCAACCTAGCAGCATAGATGAATGCAGTTCTTGAACCCTCCCACAACCACATCAAAATTACAACTAAACTATAAAGCGGCCATCATTTCAGAACTGCTTGAAACCTAGCTTAACAAAAGTCCTGCAACTAATGAAATAAGCCACAGCGCCCTGGCTGGGTAGCTCAATTACAGCATCATCCTGATGCTCCAAGGTTGTGGGTTCGATCCCCTATCAGAGTACACACAAGAAGCAACCAATGAATGCATAAATCAGTAGAACAACAAATCAGTGTTTCTCTTTCCCTCCCTTTCTCTCTCTCTAAAGTAAATCAGTAATTTTTTAAAAAAAGAAGCAGCCACATCAAAATTGGGAGGAAGGATGGAGATACGGAAAGGGCTGGTCCCATGCCCATATGTGTTGGATAAAAATCAGGATGGATATCTTGGCTGTGGAGTTTCACCCTGAGGAGTGAGGTGTCCCAGCCCCAAATCAGGCCCCCTTAGCCCAGGGTTCCAGTGCCAGGAAGAGAAGTTCCCATAACTTCTGGCTGTGAAAACCAGTGGGGGTTGTGGCTCAGTGAGACAGAGGGCTTCTGGAGCCCCAGGCATGTCTCTTAAAGTGCCCACACATGAACTTACTTGGACTGACTCCCTCTAAGCTCCAGTGCTGCGACAGCAGCTCTAAAGGCACCAGGGACGTACAGGAAGGAACTGGATTGACTGAGATCAGGGCAAGAGCTGGAAGGGCAGGTTTCTCCCAGACAGAAGTGCTGGCAGAAGCTGTTGTTCCTTTGCTGAGCTCTTCTCCCACAGGGACACCATATCTGAGTCTCCATCAGCCTGGCGAATATGGCCCTTCACCTGGCCCTTGTCATTCCCCAAGACCGTTCCCCACCCAACTTGTAGGCCTACCCAAGCTATTTCCCGTGGCTTTTCCACACAAATGGCCTGTCTTAGCTTCAGAGTTCTCTAATATCTCTCACACAAGCAGCATGTAGCTTTAACATGCCCTGCATCTGTAGCTAAGTTGGCCCCAGACCTGGCACTATTGGCAGCTGGACTTGGTTTGGAGCTTAGCCTCTCCTGGACACCTCCAAGCCCAGCAGAAGTAGCAGCCATCTGAAAATTATTTTGTAGCTCATGATGGGAGGCCCTAGCAGAACACGGGTAGTTGCTGACTTTGATCTGTTGTTCACCTCCCAAGAGGCCCCAGAGCCAGTGCACCTGGTGGATGGATGGCCTCAGACCACTTCAAAACACCGCCCAACCACATCCACAAGTGACACACTCAAGGATCAGACTCAGGGGGCACCAGAACCCCACCGATGTAAGTCCGGCTCTGTTGGGGCACACCTGAAATGAACTGTTCAGGTGAACAGGAGACTGTGCCACTGGACTGTACAGGACACCTACTATGTTAGGCCACTCTACCAAGCCTCGGAGACATAGCAGCTCTACCTAATACCCAGAAACAAACACAAGGAGGCTGCCAAAATGAGGGGACAAAGAAATGTGCCCCAAATGAAAGAACAGAACAAAACCTGAGAGAAAGAACTAGACAAAATGAAGACAAGCAATCTACTAGACGCAGAGTTCAAAACACAGAGATGCTCGGGGAACCTAGGGGGAAAGTAGATGCATTTAGGGAGAACTTCAGCAGCATAAAGAAAGGACATGAAACCCATGAAAAGAACTACTCAGAAATGAAGGGTACACTAACTGAAATGAAGAGTAACTTACAAGGATTCAACAGTAGAGCAAATGAAGCTGAGAGTCAAATCAGTGATTGGAACATAAGGAAGCAAAAAACACCCAATTACAATACCAAAAAGAATTTAAAAAATGAGGATAGTGTAAGGAACCTCTGGGAAAACTTCAAGGACACCAACATTCACGTCATGGGGGGCTCTGGGAGGAGGAGAGAGAGCACAAGAAATTGAAAACGTATTTGAAACAAAATGATAGAAAACTTCCCTAACCTGGTGAGGAAAATAGACACATAAGTCTAGGAAGTGCAGAGTCCCAGACAAGGTGAACCCAAAGAGGCCCTCACCAAGACACATCATAAGTAAGATGCAAAAGTTAAACGCAGAGAGATTATCTTAAAAGAAGCAAGAGAAAAGTAGTTAGTTGCCTACAAGGGAGCTCCTGTAAAACTTTTGGCTGATTTCTCAGCAGAAACTTTGCAGGCCAGAGGGATTGGCAAGGAATTTAGAATCAAAGGACAGGCCATGGCCAGGCAGCTCAGTTAGTTAGAATGTTGTCCTGGTATGCCAAGCTTGTGGGGTTGATCCCCAGTCAGGACACATACAAGAATAAGCCACTGAATGAATAAGTAAGTGGAACAACTAATCAATATTTCTCTCTCTCTAAAATCAATAATTTCTTTTTAAAAAACTTGAAGGACAGCTCTGGCTGGTGTGGCTCAGCGGATTGAGTGCTGGCCTGTGACCTGAAAGGTTGCCGGTTTGATTCCCATTCAGGGCACATGCCTCGGTTGCAGGCCAGGATCCCTTGGGGCATGCAAGAAGCAACCAATTGATGTATCTCTCACACAGATATTCTCTCCCTCTCTTTCTCTCTCCTTTCTCCTCTCTCTAAAAATAAATAAATAAAATCTTTTAAAAAATAAAATAAAAAATTGAAGGACAGATAAATAGCTTCCCAGACAAGAAAAAGCTAAAGGAATTCATCACCACCAAACCAGTATTACATGAAATGTTAAAGGGTCTTCGTGAAGAAGGAGAAGGGAGGGAGGGAAGGAGGGGAGAGAGAGAGAGAAAGGAAAGAAGGAAGGAAGGAAGGAAGGAAGGGAGGGAGGGAGGGAGATATGACAATAAAATGGTGATAATTACATATCTATCATTTTGATTGTTGCCTGATGGGAGGGGGTTAAGAGGTTGGGTGAAAAAGGTGAAGGGATTAAGAAGTACAAGTTGGTTGTTACAGAACACTCATTGGGATGTAAAGTGCAGCATAGGGACTATAGTCGGTGATATTCTAATAACTATGTATGGTGTCAGATGGTTACGAGAATTATCAGGATGATCACCTAGTATGCCATACAATGTCTAATCACTGGGGTGTACACTGAAACTAATACTGTATGTCAACTAATTGAAAAATAAAAAATGATTTTAAATTTATAAAATAATACTATAATAACTGTGTATGGTGTCAAGTGGGTACTGGACTCATTATGATCACTTAGTAAGGTATAGAAATATTTAGTCATCATGTTGTGCACCAAAAACTAATATAATATTCTATGTCCAGTATAAAAAAAAACAAGAAAAATCAACTAGTAGTTTTTCTTAAACTTAATTGTATTAAATTAAAGAATTTTTTTCTCTCTGGCTGTGTGGCTCAGTGGATTGAGTGCCGGCCTGCGAACCTAAAGGTCACCGGTTTGATTCCCAGTGAGGGCACATGCCTGATTTGTGGGCCAGGTCTCCAGTTAGGAGTGTGCAAGAGGCAACCGATGGATGTATCTCTAAAACATCAAAGTTTCTCTCCCCCTCTTTCTCCGTCCTTTCCCCTCTCTCTAAAAGTAAATAAATCTTTTAAAAAAGAATTTTTTTCTAATAAAAACAAATGATTTTTTGTTCTGACAAAAACTAGGCAGTTAAAAAATATAATGATAGTAAAGACCAAATTTATAATATCAACAAAGGTAAGATACCTAGGAATAAATTTGATCTATGTGAATAAAACTTGAAATAAGGGAGGGATATAAAGAAGACTTGAATACACCAACTGTTCTTGTATAATAAATCTCATTCATACAGGGTAGCTGCTTTTCCAAAGTTCATCCATAAATACAGTGAGACCCTATGCAATTTCCAAGATAGTTCAATGACTCTGAAGAAAGAATGAGGTGGGGTTTATGAGAGGACTCGCCAGGAAATGACACCTCAGGTTGGCCATTCGGGGAAAACTGAAGCTGGCTTCCTACCTCATTTCACACCTTCAGTGAGTGCCCTGCCTATGTCCATGCTCACTGCCCTTGTGTTAGGGGTCAGCAAGGGTAAATTCAGAGACCTCTGGGAATCTTTCTCATGCTGGACCCAGCTGGACTCTGTCACCAGCTCTGTGAGGAATAGCCTGGCGATACCTGCTGAGATGTGCAGTCTCCTGCAGAGCCAGCACAACATCAGGTTCAAATGGAGCCACTGTGTTTGCATATCAGCTGCTTACAGAGGACCCCTGGGAGCCCTGAAGGTCGTTTCCTCACTAGTCATAGGACCAGCATCTGTCCCAGTTCTGTCTTCTTTGTCAGTCCGACTGACCCTGTACATGGAGTTTGAGGTGTTAACACGTCCCGGGTACGCCCACTGGTCCTCTTTGTGCCTGTTTTTTGCCCAGCATGGACCTCAAGTCTTCTCACACAGACCCAGACTCCAGGTTGTTCCAAAGTATTAAAAGTGAAGAAAAACCTCAAATTTCCTTCTATAAAGCAACTATTTATGTTGTAATAAAAATGAAAGGCATAGGTTCAGAGATCAAAGATGGAGGCATAGGTAGACACACTGTGCCTCCTCGTACAACCAAAAGAAGGACAACAACAAATTTTAAAACAAAAAACAACCAGAACTGACAGAAACTCGAACTGTATGGAAGTCCGACAACCAAGGAACTAAAGGAGAAACTTTCATCCA